>JBAMJV010014665.1:0-37849 GCA_037951105.1 Echinarachnius parma
CCTGCCTAACGTGACCAGCAACCACACCACTCGGGTCCTGACACACGATTAAACATGTGTATAGCGACCATAAAATTAGTGCTTGACCGACTTATGCATAAACTCGGTCATCTCTGGTCGCTCAGGCCTCTAATTCTGAGCATGTTCATATTGTTCTGTATTGCCATTCTCTTTATACTATATTGCCATTCATATTATACTATATTGCCATTATATTATATGCCAGCATGTTACCATTCTATATGAGTGACCGGTATGTTGCAAATTTATATACTACAAATATACAATTCTGTGCATTGGTCACTGGCAACATGCGGGCTACTCAAACAGAATTTAGTGGATGGTCAAAGGCAACATACCGGTCACTCATATAGAATTCTCTGATTGGTGCAAATGCAACATTCCAGTAACTCATATAGAATTCATGTTTCCAGGCAGGCACTCTTAATGCAGGCACGTTTAATACTCAAACAGAATTTAGTGGATGGTCAATAGCAACATACCGGTCACTCATATAGAATTCTCTGATTGGTGCAAATGCAACATACTGGTCACTCATATACAAGTATGTGCATTGGTCATTGGCAACTTTCCAGTAACTCGTATAGAATTCATGTTTTCAGGCAGGCACGCTTAATACTCAAACAGAATTTAGTGGATGATCAATTGCAACATACCGGTCACTCATATAGAATTTTCTGATTGGTACAAATGCAACATACTGGTCACTCATATACAATTATGTGCATTGGTCAATGGGAACATTCCATTAACTCAGATAGAATTCATGTATTCAGGCAGGCACTCTTAATGCAGGCACGCTTTATACAGTTGAACCTGCCAATGCGCCCACCTGTCTATAGCGACCACCTGCTCATAACGACCGCTCTCGGGTCCTACCCTGAAAAATCATGTGTTAAGCGACCTGCGTAATGGGACCACCTGCCTAACGTGACCAGCGACCACCCCATTCGGGTCCTGACACACGATTAAACCTGTGTATAGCGACCACAACACAAGCACTTGACCGACCAATGCATAAACTCGGTCTAATTGAACTTCAGACGCTTTATAACCAATACAAAGTGCTTCAGACTCATAAACAAAGATAATTCGTGCCCTTTACATCAGTAGCTGATGCTGATCAAAGGCACTACAGTCACTCAACTTCAGAACCGAATTTGATATCTAAAAAAAAAGTGCCGAGGCGGGGTGTTTCCGCCAAGTTTCTTACTCTTTTTAATAACCTGCATGCTTGTTACGACCACACAATGCATCTTGACTAGGCGACCAGAAATTCAAAATGGTCGCTAACCTGTCTATAGCGATCACCTGCTCATAACGACCGCTCTCCGGTCCTCCCCTGAAAAATCATGTGTTAAACGACCTGCATAATGCGACCACCTGCCTAACGTGACCAGCAACCACACCACTCGGGTCCTGACACACGATTAAACATGTGTATAGCGACCATAAAATTAGTGCTTGACCGACTTATGCATAAACTCGGTCATCTCTGGTCGCTCAGGCCTCTAATTCTGAGCATGTTCATATTGTTCTGTATTGCCATTCTCTTTATACTATATTGCCATTCATATTATACTATATTGCCATTATATTATATGCCAGCATGTTACCATTCTATATGAGTGACCGGTATGTTGCAAATTTATATACTACAAATATACAATTCTGTGCATTGGTCACTGGCAACATGCGGGCTACTCAAACAGAATTTAGTGGATGGTCAAAGGCAACATACCGGTCACTCATATAGAATTCTCTGATTGGTGCAAATGCAACATTCCAGTAACTCATATAGAATTCATGTTTCCAGGCAGGCACTCTTAATGCAGGCACGTTTAATACTCAAACAGAATTTAGTGGATGGTCAATAGCAACATACCGGTCACTCATATAGAATTCTCTGATTGGTGCAAATGCAACATACTGGTCACTCATATACAAGTATGTGCATTGGTCATTGGCAACTTTCCAGTAACTCGTATAGAATTCATGTTTTCAGGCAGGCACGCTTAATACTCAAACAGAATTTAGTGGATGATCAATTGCAACATACCGGTCACTCATATAGAATTTTCTGATTGGTACAAATGCAACATACTGGTCACTCATATACAATTATGTGCATTGGTCAATGGGAACATTCCATTAACTCAGATAGAATTCATGTATTCAGGCAGGCACTCTTAATGCAGGCACGCTTTATACAGTTGAACCTGCCAATGCGCCCACCTGCTCATAACGACCGCTCTCGGGTCCTACCCTGAAAAATCATGTGTTAAGCGACCTGCGTTATGCGATCACCTGCCTAACCTGACCAGCGACCACCCCATTCAAGTCCTGACACACGATTAAACCTGTGTATAGCGACCACAACACAAGCTCTTGACCGACCAATGCATAAACTCGGTCTAATTGAACTTCAGACGCTTTATAACCAATACAAAGTGCTTCAGACTCATAAACAAAGATAATTCGTGCCCTTTACATCAGTAGCTGATGCTGATCAAAGGCACTACAGTCACTCAACTTCAGAACCGAATTTGATATCTAAAAAAAAAGTGCCGAGGCGGGGTGTTTCCGCCAAGTTTCTTACTCTTTTTAATAACCTGCATGCTTGTTACGACCAAACAATGCATCTTGACTAGGCGACCAGAAATTCAAAATGGTCGCTAACCTGTCTATAGCGATCACCTGCTCATAACGACCGCTCTCCGGTCCTCCCCTGAAAAATCATGAACAAAGATAATTCGTGCTCTTTACATCAGTACCTGATGCTGATACAGAATAGTGTCGATCAAAGGCACTACAGTCACTCAACATCTGAACCGAATTGGACATCTGAAAAAAATTAATCGCCAAGGCCGGGTGTTTCCGTCAAGTTTCTTACTCTTTTTAATAATAACATGTGCGCTTGTTACGACCAAACAATGCATCTTGACTTCAGAATTCTCATAACAAATTAAACACATGCGCATTTAAAAGTGCAGCCGATTCTCTCACCTCTCATGATAAGTAAATAAATGACACATTGACACATTTTGACATTTTATTTTCACTTAAAAAGACAATACAAACATTTAATATGATTTGAAATATAATGCCAATTCATATATAATTTCAATTTTTGTAGTGGCTATGCAAGCAAAAAATACTAAAGACACTATGGACACGTGCATGTACAGATGTACATTACACATGTGCATATAGGCACAATATAGGCGACCAGATATTCAAAATGGCCGCCAACCTGTTTAATGCGACCACCAGCTCATAGCGACCTCTCTCCAGTCCTCCCCTGAAAAATCATGTATTAAGCGACCTGCGTAATGCGACCATGCACCCAACACGACCAGCGACCACCCCATTCGTGTCCCGACGCACGTTTAAACCTGTGTATAGCGACCACAAAATTAGCACTTGACCGACTTATCCATAAACTCGGTCGTCTCTGGTCGCTCAAGGCTCCAATTCTGAGCATGTCAATGCATAAAACAAACTTTTCAATTGACAGCAAACTTTAGACGCTTTAGTACCGACACCAAGAGCTTCAGACTCATAAACAAAGATACTTCGTGCCCTTTACTCCAGTAAATGATGCTGATACAGAAATGCGTCGAAGAAAGGCACTTCAGTCACTCAACATCAGAACCGAATTGGACATCTGAAGAAAAAAAATCATCGCCGAGGCGGGGGGTGTTTCCGTCAAGTTTCTTACTCTTTTTAATAATAACCTGTGCGCTTGTTACGACCAAATGATGCAACTTGACTTCAGAATTCTCATAACAAATTAAACACATGCGCATTTAAAAGTGCAGCTGATTCTCTCACCTCTCATGATAAGTAAATAAATGACACATTGACACATTTTGACATTTTATTTTCACATTTTTTGATAGTTTTAAATATAAATGTATTTTTATTTTTGTAATTAAATATGTCATACCCTAGCAGCTGTGGTTTTTGCGATTTTAAATTGATGATTGATACTGTTTTTTTAATGTCAAAATGTATATGCATGTATTTTTATACACAGGACCATGTTTTAAAACAGTGTGTATATATACTGACCATGTTATCCTGTATAAATATGTTCAATAAATAAATAAATAAATACAAACATTTAATATGATTTGAAATATAATGCCAATTCATATATAATTTTAATTTTTGTAGTGGCTATGCAAGCAAAAAATACTAAAGACACTATGGACACGTGCATGTACAGATGTACATTACACATGTGCATATAGGCACAATATAGGCGACCAGATATTCAAAATGGCCGCCAACCTGTTTAATGCGACCACCAGCTCATAGCGACCTCTCTCCAGTCCTCCCCTGAAAAATCATGTATTAAGCGACCTGCGTAATGCGACCATGCACCCAACACGACCAGCGACCACCCCATTCGTGTCCCGACGCACGTTTAAACCTGTGTATAGCGACCACAAAATTAGCACTTGACCGACTTATCCATAAACTCGGTCGTCTCTGGTCGCTCAAGGCTCCAATTCTGAGCATGTCAATGCATAAAACAAACTTTTCAATTGACAGCAAACTTTAGACGCTTTAGTACCGACACCAAGAGCTTCAGACTCATAAACAAAGATACTTCGTGCCCTTTACTCCAGTAAATGATGCTGATACAGAAATGCGTCGAAGAAAGGCACTTCAGTCACTCAACATCAGAACCGAATTGGACATCTGAAGAAAAAAAATCATCGCCGAGGCGGGGGGTGTTTCCGTCAAGTTTCTTACTCTTTTTAATAATAACCTGTGCGCTTGTTACGACCAATTGATGCAACTTGACTTCAGAATTCTCATAACAAATTAAACACATGCGCATTTAAAAGTGCAGCTGATTCTCTCACCTCTCATGATAAGTAAATAAATGACACATTGACACATTTTGACATTTTATTTTCACATTTTTTGATAGTTTTAAATAAATGTATTTTTATTTTTGTAATTAAATATGTCATACCCTAGCAGCTGTGGTTTTTGCGATTTTAAATTGATGATTGATACTGTTTTTTTTAATGTCAAAATGTATATGCATGTATTTTTATACACAGGACCATGTTTTAAAACAGTGTGTATATATACTGACCATGTTATCCTGTATAAATATGTTCAATAAATAAATAAATAAATACAAACATTTAATATGATTTGAAATATAATGCCAATTCATATATAATTTTAATTTTTGTAGTGGCTATGCAAGCAAAAAATACTAAAGACACTATGGACACGTGCATGTACAGATGTACATTACACATGTGCATATAGGCACAATATAGGCGACCAGATATTCAAAATGGCCGCCAAACTGTCTAATGCGACCACCAGCTCATAGCGACCTCTCTCCGGTCCTCCCCGGAAAAATCATGTGTTAAGAGACCTGCGTAATGCGACCACCCCATTCGTGTCCCGACGCACGTTTAAACCTGTGTATAGCGACCACAAAATTAGCACTTGACCGACTTATCCATAAACTCGGTCGTCTCTGGTCGCTCAAGGCTCCAATTCTGAGCATGTCAATGCATAAAACAAACTTTTCAATTGACAGCAAACTTTAGACGCTTTAGTACCGACACCAAGTGCTTCAGACTCATAAACAAAGATACTTCGTGCCCTTTACTCCAGTAAATGATGCTGATGCAGAAATGCGTCGAAGAAAGGCACTTCAGTCACTCAACAATCAGAACCAAATTGGACATCTGAAGAAGAAAAAAATCATCGCCGAGGCGGGGGCGTTTCCGTCAAGTTTCTTACTCTTTTTAATAATAACCTGTGCGCTTGTTACGACCAAATGATGCAACTTGACTTCAAAATTCTCATATCAAATTATACACATGTGCATTTAAAAGTGCAGCTGATTCTCTCACTTCTCATAATAAGTAAATAAATGACACATTGACACATTTTGACATTTTATTTTCACTTAAAAAAATAAATACAAACATTTAATATGATTTAAAATATAATGCCAATTCATATATAATTTCAATTTTTGTAGTGGGCATTCAGCAAAAAATAGACACTAAAAAGACACAATGGACATGTGCATGTTACGATGTCAATTAATTACACATGTGCATATAGGCACATTATAGGAGACCAGATATTCGAAATGGCCGCCAACCTGTTTAATGCGACCATTTGTATAGAGCGACCACCTGCTCATAACGATCGCTCTCCAGTCCTCTCCGGAAAAATCATGTGTTAAGCGATCTGCGTTATGCGACCACCTGCCTAACACGACCAGCGACCACCCCATTTGGGTCCCGACGCACGTTTAAACCTGTGTATAGCAACAACAAAATTAGCGTTTGACAGACCAATGCATAGAATCAGTCATCTCTGGTCGCTGAAGGCTCTAATTCTGAGCATGACAATGTATGAAACAAACTTTTCAAATGACAGCGAACTTCAGACGCTTTAGTACCAACACAAAGTGCTTCAGACTCATAAACAAAGATACTTTGTGCCCTTTACTTCAGTAACTGATGCTGATACAGAAATGCGTAAAAGAAAGGCACCTCAGTCACTCAACATCCGAACCGAATTTGACATCTGAAGAAAAAAAATATGCCGAGGCGGGGTGTGTTTCCTACTCTTTTTAATAACCTGTGCGCTTGTTACGACCAAACAATGCATCTTGACTTCAGAATTCTCATAACAAATTATACACATGCGCAACTAAAAGTGCAGGTGGTTCTCTCAAGTCTCTTAATAAGTAAATAAATGACACATTGTAATCTTTTTAAGCAAAAAATGAAATGTGTCAAACATTTAATATGATTTAAAATATAACGCCAATTCATATATTATTTCAATTTTTGTAGTGGGTATGCAAGCAAAAATACTAAAGACGCTATGGACACGTGCATGTACAGATGCCAATTAATTACACATGTGCATATAGGCACAATATAGATGACCAGATATTCAAAATGGCCGCCAACCTGTCTAATGGGACCATTTGTCTATAGCGACCACCTGCTCATAACGACCGCTCTCTGGTCCTCCCCGGAAAAATCATGTGTTAAGCGACCTGCGTAATGCGACCACCTGCCTAACACGACCAGCGACCACCCCATTTGGGTCCTGACGCACGTTTAAACCCGTGTATAGTGACCACAAAATTAGCGTTTGACCGACCAATGCATAGACTCTGTCGTCTCTGGTCGCTCAAGGCTCCAATTCTGAGCATGTCAATGCATAAAACAAACTTTTCAAATGACAGCGAACTTCAGACGCTTTAGTACCGACACAAAGTGCTTCAGACTCATAAACAAAGATAATTTGTGCCTTTTACTTCAGTATCCGATGCTGATACAGAAATGCGTGGAACATAGCCACTTCAGTCACTCAACATATGGCCGTGGACTCGTGGAGGGATCTACTGCACGGCGCACAAAGTGTTAATGCAGGTAGCCTTAATACAGGCACACTTAATATAGGCACCCTTTATACCGGCACCCTTAAAGGTATGGTGACAAGAAAACTGCCTCAAAATTGGGTTTTACTGTTTCTAAGGTAGATTTTCATGAAGATTACTAATACAAACATATTTTCCTCGTGGGAAAACCCGGTAAAATAAAAAAAATCAACTTGTAAATTCACTTTCGGAACCCCCGTAAAAAATCTGAGTCCCGGGCGAACAAAAAATGACGTCATCTTTGTGACGTCACCTGCAGGCAATCGCAGTTTAGCTCGGTCATAGACGTACACGCTGAGTGCAATACTCACGTTGACACAGAGATATTATTTCCATTTGTTTCAATATTTGCAAACATTTGTTCAGGTTTATATCATGGACGATATACACTCAGATGTGTAGCTGCATCCTGCTACAATTCATTTCTTAGCAATTCTTAAGCATTTTCAGTAAAACCTCAATTTACAAGCAAAAACGAGTTTGTTTTACAAGCAAGTCATAGGCTCTGCATGTAAACAATGCACATTCCTCCGCGTTGCGGTCTGCATGTGATGTCATGAATCGGGTGACACGTGCGCACATTCCCACTCTGCTATAAATGACTTTTTTTAGGAGCATGGAACGCCGATGCGTAATAAAGCAAAAAAGTTGCATGAAATTTACCTTTTTTTCCCAACTTAAGGATTTCTTTGAAAAAAAAAGTGTGGTATATCAATAAAGGCACATATTTCAAGCTATAAACCTGAATCAAAGCCGGGATTACCCCCCTCCTTTAATTCATACCAAACTATATTAGTGACCAGCATTTTGCCAATTTTTATTAAACCATATGAGTGACCGGCATGTTGCAAATTTTTATCAAACTATATGAGTGACCGCCATGTTGCCAATTTGTATCAAACTATATGAGTGACCAGTATGTTGCTATTTCATATACAGGCACCCATTACGGAGGCACACTTAATTCATATCAAACTATATGAGTGACCGGCATGTTGCAAATTTTTTATCAAACTATGAGTGACCGGTACGTTGCCAATTTTTATCAAACTATATGAGTGACCGGCATGTTGCTATTTCATATACAGGCACCCATTATGCAGGCACACTTAATTCATATCAATTTATATGAGTGACTGGTATGTTACCAATTTTTATCAAACTATATGAGTAACCGACCATTTGTCTATAACGACCACCTGCTCATAACGACCGCTCTCTGGTCCTCCCCGGAAAAATCATGTGTTAAGCGACCTGCGTAATGCGACCACCTGCCTAACACGACCAGCGACCACCCCATTTGGGTCCTGACGCACGTTTAAACCCGTGTATAGCGACCACAAAATTAGCGTTTGACCGACCAATGCATAGACTCTGTCGTCTCTGGTCGCTCAAGGCTCCAATTCTGAGCATTTCAATACATAAAACAAACTTTTCAAATGACAGCGAACTTCAGACGCTCTAGTACCGACACAAAGTGCTTCAGACTCATAAACAAAGATAATTGTGCCTTTTACTTCAGTATCCGATGCTGATACAGAAATGCGTGGAACATAGCCACTTCAGTCACTCAACATATGGCCGTGGAGGGATCTACTGCACGGCGCACAAAGTGTTAATGCAGGTAGCCTTAATACATGCACACTTAATATAGGCACCCTTTATACGGGCACCCTTAATTCATACCAAACTATATTAGTGACCAGCATTTTGCCAATTTTTATTAAACCATATGAGTGACCGGCATGTTGCAAATTTTTATCAAACTATATGAGTGACCGCCATGTTGCCAATTTGTATCAAACTATATGAGTGACCAGTATGTTGCTATTTCATATACAGGCACCCATTACGGAGGCACACTTAATTCATATCAAACTATATGAGTGACCGGCATGTTGCAAATTTTTTATCAAACTATGAGTGACCGGTACGTTGCCAATTTTTATCAAACTATATGAGTGACCGGCATGTTGCTATTTCATATACAGGCACCCATTATGCAGGCACACTTAATTCATATCAATTTATATGAGTGACTGGTATGTTACCAATTTTTATCAAACTATATGAGTAGCCGACATGTTGCTATTTCATATACAGGCACCCATTACAGAGGCACACTTAATTCATATCAAACTATATGAGTGACCGTCATGTTGCAAATTTTTTTAAAAACTATGAGTGACCGGTATGTTGCAAATTTTTATCAAACTATATGAGTGACCGCCATGTTGCCAATTTGTATCAAACTATATGAGTGACCAGTATGTTGCTATTTCATATACAGGCACCCATTACGGAGGCACACTTAATTCATATCAAACTATATGAGTGACCAGCATGTTGCAAATTTTTTATCAAACTATGAGTGGCCGGTACGTTGCCAATTTTTATCAAACTATATGAGTGACCGGCATGTTGCTATTTCATATACAGGCACCCATTATGCAGGCACACTTAATTCATATCAATTTATATGAGTGACTGGTATGTTACCAATTTTTATCAAACTATATGAGTAACCGACATGTTGCTATTTCATATACAGGCACCCATTACAGAGGCACACTTAATTCATATCAAACTATATGAGTGACCGGCATGTTGCTATTTCACATACAGGCACCCATTACGGATGCACACTTAATTCATATCAAATTATATGAGTGACCAGTATGTTGCCAATTTGTATCAAACTATGAGTGACCGGTATGTTGACAATTTTTATCAAACTATATGAGTGACCGGCATGTTGCAAATTTTTATCAAACTATATGAGTGCCCGCCATGTTGCCAATTTGTATCAAACTATATGAGTGACCAGTATGTTGCTATTTCATATACAGGCACCCATTACGGAGGCACACTTAATTCATATCAAACTATATGAGTGACCGGCATGTTGCAAATTTTTTATCAAACTATGAGTGACCGGTATGTTGCCAATTTTTATCAAACTATATGAGTGACCGGCATGTTGCTATTTCATATACAGGCACCCATTACGGATGCACACTTAATTCATATCAAACTATATGAGTGACCAGTATGTTGCTATTTCATATACAGGCACCCATTACGGAGGCACACTTAATTCATATCAAACTATATGAGTGACCGGCATGTTGCAAATTTTTTATCAAACTATGAGTGACCGGTATGTTGCCAATTTTTAACAAACTATACGAGTGACGAGCTTATTGCCATTTCATATACAGTAACCTTTTTCACAGGCACACCCAATTCATATGCAACTATATGAGTGACCGGCATGTTGCAAATTTTTATCAAACTATATGAGTGACCGCCATGTTGCCAATTTGTATCAAACTATATGAGTGACCAGTATGTTGCTATTTCATATACAGGCACCCATTACGGAGGCACACTTAATTCATATCAAACTATATGAGTGCCCGCCATGTTGCCAATTTGTATCAAACTATATGAGTGACCAGTATGTTGCTATTTCATATACAGGCACCCATTACGGAGGCACACTTAATTCATATCAAACTATATGAGTGACCGGCATGTTGCAAATTTTTTATCAAACTATGAGTGACCGGTATGTTGCCAATTTTTATCAAACTATATGAGTGACCGGCATGTTGCTATTTCATATACAGGCACCCATTACGGATGCACACTTAATTCATATCAAACTATATGAGTGACCAGTATGTTGCTATTTCATATACAGGCACCCATTACGGAGGCACACTTAATTCATATCAAACTATATGAGTGACCGGCATGTTGCAAATTTTTTATCAAACTATGAGTGACCGGTATGTTGCCAATTTTTAACAAACTATACGAGTGACGAGCTTATTGCCATTTCATATACAGGCACCTTTTTCACAGGCACACCCAATTCATATGCAACTATATGAGTGACCGGCATGTTGCAAATTTTTATCAAACTATATGAGTGACCGCCATGTTGCCAATTTGTATCAAACTATATGAGTGACCAGTATGTTGCTATTTCATATACAGGCACCCATTACGGAGGCACACTTAATTCATATCAAACTATATGAGTGACCGGAATGTTGCCAATTTTTATCAAACTATATGACTGACCGGCATGTCGCCCTTTCATATACGGGCATCCTTCATCCTTCAAAAAAACACCCTTCATCAGAGATGCCAACCTTCACAAACCAAAAAAAGTATTCTGAGCTCTAAAAAACAGTATTTTGGACCAAAAAAAAGTATTTTCAGTGCAACCAACGTATGAGGTAAAAAATCATATTTTTTCGCGAAGTTATTTTTGTGCAGCAAAAATACTCTTTACGTCTGCGTTAATATAAAAGTTGATTCAGTCAATCACACAGCGTTTTATGAGTTTGTTTTGTTTATTTGTGATATATTTCCAATTTATAACTTTAATAATAGTTTTTCAGGGTTCAACCTAATTCTTTTTGCCATTTTCAACAGTTACTATATGGTGAGGAGGAGGGGAGGAGAAGGGGGGGGAAAGAAAAGAAAAAAAAAAAAAAAAAAAAAAAAAAAAACGTATTTTTTCTTAGAAAACGTACTGCCGTATTTACATCAAAAAAACGTACTAAATACGGCAAAAACGTACTACTTGGCATCTCTGCTTCATGTAACCACCTGCCTAACACGACCAGCGACCACCCTGTTTGGGTCCCGACGCACAGTTAAACCTGTGTATAGAGACCAACAAATTAGCGCTTGACCGACCAATGCATAAACTTGGTCGTCTCTGGTCCCTCAAGGCGCAATTCTGAGCATGTCAAATGCATGAAACAAACTTATTAAATGACAGCGAACTTCAGATGCTTTAGTACCAACACAAAGTACATAAACAAAGATAATTTGTGCCCTTTACTTCAGTACCTGATGCTGATACAGAAATGTGTCGAACAAAGGCACTACAGTCACTCAACATCAGAACTGAATTCCACCAAGTTTCTTACTCTTTTTAATAATAACCTGGGTACTTGTTACGACCAAACAATGCATCTTGACTAGGCGACCAGAAATTTGAAATGGCCGCCAACCTGTCTATAGCGATCACCTGCTCATAATGACTGCTCTCTGGTCCTCCCCTGAAAAATCATGTGTTAAGCGACCTGCGTAATGCGACCACCTACCTAACGTGACCAGCGACCACCCCATTCAGGTCCTGACGCAGGTTTAAACCTGTGTATAGCGACCATAAAATTAGCGCTTGACCAACTAATGCATAAACTCGGTCGTCTCTGGTCGCTGAGGCGGGGTGGGCGTTTCCACCAAGTTTCTTACTCAATAATCTGTGCGCTTGTTATGACCAAACCATGTCATACACATACGCATTTAAAAGTGCAGCTGATTCTCTCAAGTCTCTTCTTTTTTAGTAAGAAGTATTTTTCTTCCTCACAACTTGACTACTAGTACCACTGGACTCGCTCAATCAATCAAATTGCATCAGCAGATTATCCTACCATTGAGATCATTGAAAAGCAGGACTAAATAAGCAAGTATTATAGATGTGAATACATTCCTGGAACACTCACACCAACAGCTTTACTGGGCTTTATGGGGCTTACCTTTCCAGCATGAAGCCAAACAAGGGCGATCCATTCCTGGGAGTGATTGCTGAGTTGTTTTTTTCTGGACACCAGCTCTCCTGTTGCGTCGTCTAGACCTCCAGTGTCGTGAGCCAATCACCAGATGGCAGCACCCATCAGACGTCAGTGTTCCACAGACAGAGACCTCCTTAGTTGAAGAGCGTGATGGCGGATTCTGGCCCTGGTCCCGAACCATGCAAGCGTTTAATCCTATAACATAAGCAGATAAATAAAGAATGTATTAAAACTTAGATTAATAAACTCACATGATGCACTCACCCATGAAGACGAACACGGGCGACCCATTGCTGGTAGTGGCTGCTGAGTTGTTCACTCCGGTCACCAGCTCTCCTGATGTGTTGTCCAGATATCCAGGAGCGTGAGCCAATCACCAGACCGCTCAGCAGACGCCAGTGTTCCCCAGAAGAGCGGCTCCCAGCCCTGGTCCTGATACTGGTCCACGCAAGTATGCAAGCCTATAACGTAAGCACAGAAATAGGAAATGTATTCAAACTTAGATCATTTAACTAACACGATGCACTCGCCCTTCATGGGGAATACACTATAAGCTTGATTGCTGTACAGCGATCAATGTCAATTAAATTGCCTAACCCCAAACAAAGGAATAACCCTAATTCACCCATCAATTGGCGCGTACAAACTTCACTTGTAAAACCCCAATGAGTCTACACGTTCCTTTAGCTCAAATATACAAATAGTTTAATTCTAGCCCAGAGATCCTACACCAAAACTGCAAAATTGTTGGACCCATTTTAACTCATATCTCATACATCTCCTTCTCCTTCTATTAAAAAAAGGACTCAGCATCACCCCTTAACTACGGGAGCAGGGTGGGTCGTGTGCAAAGTCGAACAAAGTCAAAATAGGGGTGCGGTACGTTATTCCTAAGGTTCCCTATGCCGAAGGTTCGTTATACTGATCACGCAAATTTTGAATAGCGGAGGGTTCGTTATTCCGAAAAAGAAATAGCAATCGTTAATCAGAACATTCGTTGCATTATTCAAAAGGTATGTATTCCGAAGGTTCACTATTCCGAAAATGAAATCGGGTTCGTTAGTCCGAAAATGATATCGGGTTCGTTATTCCGAAGGTTCGTTAGTCAGAAAATGAAATTGGGTTCGTTAATCAGAACATTTGTTGCAATATTGTATAAACTTCATTAGCCCAGCGACCAGATGCAACCAAATAGCTATTATTGTCTGGTGTTGTGTAGGCATGCAAAGCATGATCATGCCTACAAGTAAATATTGTTGAATGCTGAAATAGAAATTGTTATTATTGTAATGAAGTTCATTATTGTTATCATTGCCTCCTCTTGCCATTTACCAGTGTTTGGCATATTTCTTTATATCATGTGTATGTTTAGAGACCAAATAAAAATCTAAATGTAAAATGCAATTGAGCAGGTCATTAATGATGTGTGTGATGTTGTAAAAAAAATATAGTAAGGGGATGATGGGGGGGGGGGGTTAGCTAACTTTCCCCAAAAAAATAATACCTCCAGCCAATTTGTCGCTAAGGTATAATAAAATGGCACTTCTACCACCAGTGTTTCAAAGACAACTGCTGAGAATTTATTTATGCCATCATAAATTACCAAAAGAACAGACTGGAACACTCACACCAACAGCTTTACTGGGCTCTTTGAGGCTTACCTTTCCGGCATGAAGCCAAACAAGGGCGATCCATTCCTGGGAGTGGTTGCTGAGTTGTTTTTTCCGGACACCAGCTCTCCTGTTGCGTCGTCTAGACCTCCAGTGTCGTGAGCCAATCACCAGATGGCAGCACCCATCAGACGTCAGTGTTCCACAGACAGAGACCTCCTTAGTTGAAGAGCGTGATGGCGGATTCTGGCCCTGGTCCCGAACCATGCAAGCGTTTAATCCTATAACATAAGCAGATAAATAAAGAACGTATTAAAACTTAGATTAATAAACTCACATGATGCACTCACCCATGAAGACGAACACGGGCGACCAATTGCTGGTAGTGGCTGCTGAGTTGTTCACTCCGGTCACCAGCTCTCCTGATGTGTTGTCCAGATATCCAGGAGCGTGAGCCAATCACCAGACCGCTCAGCAGACGCCAGTGTTCCCCAGAAGAGCGGCTCCCAGCCCTGGTCCTGATACTGGTCCACGCAAGTATGCAAGCCTATAACGTAAGCACAGAAATAGGAAATGTATTCAAACTTAGATCATTTAACTAACATGATGCACTCGCCCTTCATGGGGAATACACTATAAGCTTGATTGCTGTACAGCGATCAATGTCAATTAAATTGCCTAACCCCAAACAAAGGAATAACCCTAATTCACCCATCAATTGGCGCGTACAAACTTCACTTGTAAAACCCCAATGAGTCTACACGTTCCTTTAGCTCAAATATACAAATAGTTTAATTCTAGCCCAGAGATCCTACACCAAAACTGCAAAATTGTTGGACCCATTTTAACTCATATCTCATACATCTCCTTCTCCTTCTATTAAAAAAAGGACTCAGCATCACCCCTTAACTACGGGAGCAGGGTGGGTCGTGTGCAAAGTCGAACAAAGTCAAAATAGGGGTGCGGTACGTTATTCCTAAGGTTCCCTATGCCGAAGGTTCGTTATACTGATCACGCAAATTTCGAATAGCGGAGGGTTCGTTATTCCGAAAAAGAAATAGCAATCGTTAATCAGAACATTCGTTGCATTATTCAAAAGATATGTATTCCGAAGGTTCACTATTCCGAAAATGAAATCGGGTTCGTTAGTCCGAAAATGATATTGGGTTCGTTATTCCGAAGGTTCGTTAGTCGGAAAATTAAATGGGGTTCGTTAATCAGAACATTTGTTGCAATATTGTATAAACTTCATTAGCCCAGCGACCAGATGCAACCAAATAGCTATTATTGTTTGGTGTTGTGTAGGCATGCAAAGCATGATCATGCCTACAAGTAAATATTGTTGAATGCTGAAATAGAAATTGTTATTATTGTAATGAAGTTCATTATTGTTATCATTGCCTCCTCTTGCCATTTACCAGTGGGTGGCACATTTCTTTATATCATGTGTATATTTAGAGACCAAATAAAAACCTAAAGGTAAAATGCAATTGAGCAGGTCATTAATGATGTGTGTGATGTTGTAAAATAATATAGTAAGGGGATGATGGGGGGGGGGGGGGGGGGGGGGGGTTAGCTAACTTTCCCCCAAAATATAATGCCTCCAGCCAATTTGTCGCTAAGGTATAATAAAATGGCACTTCTACCACCAGTGTTTCAATGGCAACTGCTGTTAATTTATTTATGCCATCATAAATTACCAAAAGAACAGACTGGAACACTCACACCAACAGCTTTACTGGGTTCTATGAGGCTTACCTTTCCGGCATGAAGCCAAACAAGGGCGATCCATTCCTGGGAGTGGTTGCTGAGTTGTTTTTTCCGGACACCAGCTCTCCTGTTGAGTCGTCTAGACCTCCAGTGTCGTGAGCCAATCACCAGATGGCAGCACCCATCAGACGTCAGTGTTCCACAGACAGAGACCTCCTTGGTTGAAGAGCGTGATGGCGGCTTCTGGCCCTGGTCCCGAACCATGCAAGCGTTTAATCCTATAACGTAGGCAGATAAATAAAGAATGTATTAAAACTTAGATTAATAAACTCACATGATGCACTCATGAAGACGGACACAGGCAACCCATTGCTGGTAGTGGCTGCTGAGTTGTTCACTCCAGACACCAGCTCTCCTGATGTGTTGTCCAGATCTCCAGAAGCGTGAGCCAATCACCAGACCGCTCAGCAGACGCCAGTGTTCCCCAGAAGAGCGGCTCCCAGCCCTGGTCCTGATACTGGTCCACGCAAGTATGCAAGCCTATAACGTAAGCACAGAAATAGGAAATGTATTCAAACTTAGATCATTTAACTAACATGATGCACTCGCCCTTCATGGGGAATACACTATAAGCTTGATTGCTGTACAGTGATCAATGTCAATTAAATTGCCTAACCCCAAACAAAGGAATAACCCTAATTCACCCATCAATTGGAGCGTACAAACTTCACTTGTAAAACCCCAATGAGTCTACACGTTCCTTTAGCTCAAATATACAAATAGTTTAATTCTTTTTTGAATATATATAGGGGCCTATCAAAGGCCTTTTATTCACATCCATATAAAAACATTTAAACAACAATCAATACAATAAACGAACCAACATAGTAATAGACAGACAAAGTAGCAATGAAATAGAATGGATGTGGGGATCAGCAAAGGCCGTAGACCTATCTAGGCTAATCCCCAGGTTCCTATTCTGTATGAACTAAGAACATAAAACATGACGTTACATACATACAGGCAGGCATTACAAGAAAATAAAAATCATAAAATATATCCAGTTAAAAAAGTTATTTATATATAATTATAAATCGTTATGATCAATAAGGTATAATTTATATTTTCGTTTAAAAGTAGACAATGAAAAACAATCTTTCAAATCATGTTGCAACATATTCCATACAAGAGGCCCTCTGTATTTAATCATTGTTCTAGAAAATTTGTAACGATAATTGGGCAAGTAAAGATTATCAGCATTTCTAGTAACATATTTATTTATATTTCTTTGAGGAGTAAAAAAGTTGTTGAAATTTTCTGGTAAAATATTTTTCATGTACAGGAACATAAAAATAGCAACAAGATATAAATGTAAATCATAAATATTCAAAATGTTTAACTGACTAAACAGAACATTTGAATGGGCAAGAAACGGGGATTTTGTTATTATTCTAATTGCACGTTTTTGTAATAAAAACAAATGTTGCAATAAGTAATTTGGACAATTTCCCCAGATAATGTTGCAGTACGTTAAATATGGCAAAATCATTGAATTATATAAATTAGCAAGGACAGATAAAGGTAACATGAACTTAATCTTATTAAATACTTATTTAATAACACAAGATATCTTTCGTGATATTTCATTTATATGTTGTTTCCAAGTCAATTTACCATCAATTATTAATCCAAGAAATTTTACAGAATCTACCATATTAATTTCATTATTGGCAATATGAACTTTAATCACATCTACATCAACATTTTTATTTTTTATTTTAAAAACCATGTAATTTGTTTCACTAAAATTAATTAACAATCTATTCTGAAGGTTCGTTAGTCTGAAAAATGAAATCAGGTTCGTTATTCCGAAGGTTCATTAGTCCAAAAATGAAATAGGGTTCGTTAGTCCAAAAATGAAATAGGGTTCGTTATAATACTACAATTCTATAATATTATAATTTCAGATTGTCGTAGCCACCGGAAGGAAGGGTAGAAATTGTTATTATTGTAATGAAGTTCATTATTGTTATCATTGCCTCCTCTTGCCATTTACCAGTGGGTGGCACATTTCTTTATATTATGTGTATGTTTAGAGACCAAATAAAATCTAAATCTAAATGTAAAATGTAATTCAGCAGGCTATTAATGATGTGTGTGATGTTGTAAAAAAAATATAGTAAGGGGATGATGGGGGGGGGGGGGGGGGGGGTTAGCTAACTTTCCCCCAAAAAATAATGCCTCCAGCCAATTTGTTGCTGAGGTATGATAAAATGGCACTTCTACCACCAGTGTTTCAATGACAACTGCTAAGAATTAATTTATGCCATCATAAATTCACAAAAGAACAGACTGGAACACTCACACCAACAGTTTTACCGGGCTCTATGGGGCTTACCTTTCCGGCATGAAGCCAAACAAGGGCGATCCATTCCTGGGAGTGGTTGCTGAGTTGTTTATTCCGGACACCAGCTCTCCTGTTGCGTCGTCTAGACCTCCAGTGTTGTGAGCCAATCACCAGATGGCAGCACCCATCAGTGCTCCACAGACAGAGACCCCCTTGGTTGAAGAGCGTGATGGCGGCTTCTGGCCCTGGTTTCCTGATCCCGGACCACGCAAGCGTGTAATCCTATAATGTAAGCACATAAATAAAGAAAGTATTAAAACTTATAGGGTTAGTGTTAGAGTTATGGGGTTAGTGTAGAGAGTAACAGGATTAGTGTTAAGAGTTAAAAGGTTAGTGTTAGAGTCATGGGGTTATAGGGTAAGAGTTATTTGCAAAATTTATTACAAACAAAACAATATGAAAATAATTATACTGATTCAATGAGGTCTGCAACACAGTGTTAAAAACCGGAGTTAGGAAGGAGAGTGGGGGAGTGAGGAGGAGGGGAGGATTGGGGTTACAGTTCTGTCAGTTCATGCACACTGAACATTCCACAAATAAGTAATTAGTTTGATTCAAGTTTAGTTTCTTATTTCAAAATCACGCAAACATTTTACGATGAAAAAACAAACAATGCAAAAAACAAATTTAAAAAGAATACAAAACACATACCCAAATAAACTACACAAAACTAAAATGAAATATTTCTAAAATGTAATCAATTAATGAGACCTTCAGCTAATAAGAACCAAAAGACAAAAACCAATTATTTTACAATAAAACATAACAAGAGTTAGTGTTAAACTATTAGTTTCCCATTATTTATTAGTTTCATATGAATTTTGTATTTATTACGAAAACGGATTGGTTTACAAAACAATGTAAGGGTCAGTTTCGTGAGTTAGTGTTAGGGTTACAAATTAGTAATTAGTGTGAATTCATTTCCATATTAACATCACATATGTTTTACAATGAAAACAAAAAAGAAAAATACAAATGACAAAAACAACAACAAAACACACAGAACTACAATTTACAAAATGTTAATAACATAGTTTATCAATGAAAAATGTATAAGCAAATGAAAACAAACCATGGGTTAGGGTTAGAGTTTAAAGGGAATTCGGACCTGTATATTAGACGCGTGGATCCACATTGCGCACTTTTACGCACGGTACGTAATCCCCATTGGCTCAGTTATAAGTAGCGATCGCAAACTATCCCACTTCACGAAGGCCCGAGTCGCGTTCGGAATATTTGTACTAGTCGAATGGAATTCCATCAGATATGTTCACGAGCGAAACTATTACGTAACACGCTTAACCGCACCGACTTCACAGTGCCGCTTTTGTATGTTATCAGCGATTGCCTCGGGCTCAGGTGACAGCTCGAGCAATTCGCTCGGTATATAGATACCAGCTGTGTGCTGCATGCAATTTCATAAGAAGCACCGCTCTTCGATCTATCCAACACATATCATGAGTAGGCGGGAGATTACGGTGGAGTGCGAGTTGGAATTTGCTGACTACCCATTTTAACCCACGCATATATGCCTATACTACAATGCAAAATACAGGACATAGAGGTCTGTGGGAGTGTGGAGGGAAGGGAAGAGAAAAGGAGGGTTTGGTTATAGTTCTGTCAGCTCATGATCCTAGATTAGTTGTAAGTTTAAATTGAATGTATTTCCATAACTCACGATCAAAATACTTTACCATCAAATGCAATGCAAGATGCAAACAAAAAATATACCTATATATCAAAAACATTGTCACAGATCTGACCGAAATAATTACATTATTATGTTTGGGTAAACAAAAGCGATTTACAGGTTTCTGACATCTAACAAGGCATTGAATGTTTTGAATGTCACTTCTTGGCAGCTTGTTCTAGAGGACAGGAGAAGCGTATGAATGTACGATCATTACACTTGGTGGCTCTTGTTCTGGAGAGCAGAGCCAAGAGGTCTAGGAGACGGGGTGCTGGCCAGGACCTGGTAGACTGGTACATTGTCACCTCCATCAAGGCTAGGGAGACCTGCAAGGCAGCAAGTCACAACATCAATATTGTATCAAAAGAAGACATTTCACATGATTCCTGGTACTTTATATGATGATTCCAATATTAGACATGGTAATATGTTTTGTGTCTAGGGGGATTCAAACCAGCACTAGGCCTGGGAGGAATACCCTTTTTTTATATTCCAATATTCGACCAGAAAGGTATCCAAATGATTTGTAAATAGACAATTTAAAAATACTATTTTAATTTTTTTGTGAGTGACAAGTTGCAATCAGTGAATGTGACAGTAGAGCAGATACGTGTACACCAGTGTTGTATCCGAGTCCACCCGATCCGAGTCCGAGGCCGAGTCCGAGTCCAGACTGTCTGAGTCCGAGTCCGAGTCCGAGTCCAACTCATTTTTGTTTAATTAATTTAATTTTATATTTATTTCTTTTCTTATCATTTTGAAGCTTACCGTATACTCTAGCTTTTTCTCACTTTTTTAAAAATATGTATAAATAGCGCCCTCATTTTTTAGTAGGGCGCCCTCACTAAGCTATGCAATGAAAATTTCAAAATTAATTCTGCACCTGACCACAGCATTCTGTCACACAATGAGTAACTAAACATAATCAATGTTTACATACAAATTGTAGCATATTTTGTTATCTACCTGGAAAAAAGAAGTTTTTCTTCATACGATGATTGAAAGTGTTTTTATTGCCAAAATTGTGCAAAATATGATTGAGCAACAATTATTCTGCGTTGGAATATCTAGTTAGGTTTCATTCAATTCTCTGAAAGATAAACTATGAATTGTTTATATAATTTTGAACGTATTTTATTGCATACTGCCTAGCCCTAGGGCCTAGCTGCAAGCTGTTTAATCCTTACGCGTCAGTGTCAAAATATATATTTTGATAAAGTAATACAAAATTAACAAAATGATTCAATAAATGCCGATCCTAGGTTTGTAAATGACTCCTCATCCATCATGAAGTTGGTTGTAACTAACACTCATTCGTGGTTCTGACATTTTTTAATATCGTGCTTCAAATCACTGCTGAAAATACAGCCTGATGATAGCGACTACTGTGAAGCATGGGAATCGCGCAGCGCACGTAGCGCACATATCACCCATATACAGGCACGCAATATTCATGCATACATACATGCATAAACATCAGCTGATTTGCGCGACAGAGAAATTTTAAAAAAGAAGGGAAAAAAAGAGGTAAAGTGAATCAATCATTGTGATTGGTCAGACAGAATTAGTGACTTTATCTTTCCCGAACGTTCTGGTGGTGAAAAATAGGAAAATTGGCCGGCCTCGAGCTGGAGTCAGCCCCGAGTCCGCGACCTTCGAGTCCGAGTCCGAGGCCGAGGCAGAGTCCGAGGCCGAGGCTGGCAATGCCGGCCTCGAGTCATCCAACACTGGTGTACACTGTCATGAGACTCGTTCAAAGTTTGATACTTGCTATAGAACTTGGTATGCAGGCTACCTTGGGGACACTTTTCAGAAGAAAGTTTAGATTTAAGTGAAAATCCACCAGTCTAACAATATATATAACGTAAGCACATTTAAGACCTCCGGATTGCAAGACCGGTGCTCTTCCGACTGAGCTATAGAAAACCCTAGTACGATGCTCGTCCCTGAAACCCCTAATTCTCATTGCCCGATTGGTCAGAAAATATTATAACCCGACATAAACCTGAAGGATACAAATCAACTTGGGGATATATGCGAGGGATCACCGAAGTGATACATCTTTTTAAAATAATTAATTCAAACATATAGAGAAACTGACCAGAGCACTGGTCTAGCAATCCTGAGGTCTCGGGTTCGAATCCTGCTGGAATCCCATTTTCCTTGCCCTCTTTTAAACACAATATATTTCTGGTCATTTTCTCTATATGTTTGAATTAAAACTTAGATTAATTAACTCACGTGATGCATTCACCCATCAAGCCGAACACGGGCGACCCATTGCTGGTAATGGCTGAGTTGTTCACTCCGGTCACCAGCTCTCCTGATGTGTTGTCCAATTCTCCAGGAGCGTGAGCCAAACACCAGACCGCTCAGCAGACGCTAGTGTTCCCCAGAAGAGCGGCTCCCAACCCTGGTCCTGGTCCACGCAAGTATGTAAGCCTATAACGTAAGCACAGAAATAGAAAATGTATTCAAACTTAGATCATTTAACTCACATGATGCACTAGCCCTTCATAGGGAATAACGATTTGTGCCGAAAGGGTGGGTAGTGTCACGTTGACTGGAACGCGACCATTCGTCCAAAGCCCATTTTTTTTTGCCCATCCGAACAAAATCGACCCTGAATTATGAGAATATTAATCTTTTACTTTGACTAATGTAACATTTTTAGTAAAAAATAAATTTTGCTACGATTTATTTCATGTTTCATGTCAGCCCCAAATATTTGAACAGCAAAGCAGAGCTTTGCAATATGGCATTTCATAATACGATGTCATTCTGTTTTGCTGGACGCAATTCATGTGTAAAGTGATGCAGGGTAGACGTACCATCAAATTTTCCTTGAGCTTAAAACAGGATCACCATGGACAACAAGACGCATCATTAATCATTACTGTAACACCGTGACACAAAAAGGACATGCTTTTTTTAACACTTTACATACTGGCAAAACTCCTTGAAGTTAATAAACATTTTGAAACTTGGCTATGTTGATTTGGTGTAGTAGAGACTCAATAATAACTAGATGGTGAATTTGTTGAATTAAGGTTATACTTATAATTGAAATTACGATATGATGATATTGACTTTTCAACGCGTAATATGTTGATGTAATAACATATACTTGGCATAAATGAGGTATGAATTTGAATCTACAACTCATAATTGTTCCGAATATTGAAAGAAAATTGGGGGCTTAAAATGAACTTGAAACAAAGTTTTGGCCGAATAAAAAAAGTATGTTTTTACCATATTTTGCTAATTTGCGTGCGTGCGTGCGCCTACTCCGTTATTATGAGTCAACAATGACACAAATATATGGAGTGACGTGTTGAGGAATGTACCAGGAATGCAAAACCTGTACAAAAACGACATGTTTCTTATTCATTTGCGCTACGCGCGCAAATACGTGCGGCAGACTAATCACAATTGTATAGAGAAACACTATAGTTCCTAAATTCCTATTGTCGGATACTTGAGACCATATTTCTTTAGAGCATAACGTCAGCTACAAAATATCAATATTTGGGAGAAAATCGATGGAGAATAAGCGGGATATGGTCGAAAGTCCCCTGTGATCGATTTCATAATCGATTGAAATGGGTTAAAATTCGCATTTTCAACCCTCACTATGATGACTTTATAACATTTATTCAGCATAAATGAGGTATGAATTAGTATCTACAACTCATAATATATCCGAATATTAAAAGAAAATTGGGTGTTTGTGGACTTTAAACAAAGTTATGGCCGAATAAAAAAAAAGATGTTTTTACCATGTTTTGCCATTTTGCGTGCACGCGTAATATTGACTTTGATGCGCACGTACTCCGTTATTATGAGTCAAGAATGGCTCAAATTGATAGGGTGCATTAAGGAATGTATAAGGATTGCAAAACATGTGAAAAAACAACATTTTTCCTGTTCATTTGCGTTAAGCGCGCCGATGCGCACGCGCAGAATTTTTTGAAACGCTTAAAATTGTCTGAAACATATATAGTAAATTACTCGGGTTAGGGTTTTGAACATTTTTTGACATTTTTTTTAATTTCACGGACGCGTACGGGCGCGCTTTCAAGTGTAGGCGCATGCGCATGCGCTTAAAAGATGACGATTGACCTGATCAATATTGATGCGAAATTTGAATTGAAATTGATATTTTATGACTAGAGTATAAAAAATTGTACCGTAACAGCTGTGACTGTAACACCTTGACCTCTGAAAGGGCATGTACAAAGTAGATGGAAAATCAGGTTGTCTTACTTTAGAAACTCAAAACATTTTTACTTCAGGTAGTAGATCTAGCAACAATTTAGTATGTATACATCTTAGATTTCACAGTATAAAACTTCAAGATGAAGCAAAACTGAAAAAAAAATAGATGGATCTTCGACTGCGCGCGGTCGAAAATGATTCCTCCGCCATTGCGCGATTTATATATAAGCCCAAATTAACATGCACAGAATTTGTCTTCAATTGTCATAGTTATCTGTATACCAGATCTGATATATCACAATTATGAGCTAGTTTTCCATATATATGAGCCGTGACCTTGACCTTTGACCTAATGACCCTTAACTCTTATAAATCTATTGGCTCCCCAAGATACAAATAGTAGGTACCAAGTGTGATGGTTATTGAGATATTGTAATTACAAGCTATTTTGGCATAATGAGTCATATGACCTTGACCTTTGCTCTAATGACCCCAACATCTGATGGCTAGAGTGGCATCCTGAGATATGTACATTCAGGTACCAAGTTTGATTCAAATCTGACATTCAGTTCTTGAGATTTTGCAATTTCAAGCTAATTTAGCATATATTGAGCCCTGTGACCTTTGACCTCATGACCCCGAAATCTAATCAGTTATTCAGCTCCTCAAGATACATATACATGAACTAAGTTTAAAGAGAATCCGTCCATCAGTTTGTGAGATAACGCGATCACGAGCTATTTTTGCATATATAATGAGAATTGTGACCTTTAACCTCATCACCCCCAAAATCTAATCAGTTCATTGACACTTCGGCTACTTCTTTGCGGAGGCATAAAAAGCTTCAAATTAAGCAAGTATAGACCTAAAAATTGAATTTGTGAGAGAATTACTATTTCGGAAATATTGAAGAATATATCGGTAGGATGAGCTCTGGCTCTGTCAATCCACTATTGGCATCCTATTGGCATCGAGTAGCTCAGTGAACATTTTTGCCACCAATTAATACGGGTGGTCCAAATCTGGTGACCTAAAACAAAGAAAACATAACAAACTGTACATTTAATTGTACATTTGGGCCATTTTGGCATTAACACTTTGTGCGCGGATAGGTCTATGTGTTTTTAAGAGTAGTTTAAGTATAGTCTAATATACTATACATAACATTGGCATGTCTAATCCATGGAGGTTTCGAACAGCAATTTGGGAAAAGGTTTTGAAATACATGCACCAAAATGGGAAAAATCTTTGCTTAATCAAGGATTTTTTCAATTTTGTTTGTCAGGATGTGGAAAGATATGAACATGCTGCGGAAGCCTCCTTTAGATTCCGGAAGACATGGCAGGATGATGTTAAATTGATACTTACACATGCCCCCTGAATGTATAGATAGGTTCCACATCGAGAGAGGCAGCTCTGGGAGAAGAACAAAATAAATAGAAAATATCATTTCAAACATTCACAATTCAGCATCATCATCATTGTCATCGTCTTCATAATCATTATCATCATCATCATAATATTAAAATTTAATTCAAACATAAGGAAACTGACCAGAAATATAATGTGATTAAAAGAGAGCAAAGAAAAATGGGATTCCAACGGGATTCGAACCCGAGGCTAATGCTATTATCCGATCCGGGAACGATCCGATTTCCCGGCGATAATCGCTTCCGAGCCGGAAACGATCCGGGTTCTGGGAAATACATTTCTCGGTAGAAAATCTCGGAAGATTTTGCCGACCCATTTTCTCCAGTAATAATTTAAAATGTGTATGTTTGACAGTCCATTAAGTAGTGAAATTTAAATAAAAAATGGGGGAATCAATATTGCTTACTTTATGAGTGGTTATTTTGGAGAAATTCTTGGTTCATTACTTCGTTTTGATATTGCCGACGGATATGCACACAAAGTTAGGCCGACACTCCCGGGAAGATATCTGTATGATAGAGCTGATGAGCCAGTGCATTCAAAAAGTGGCTCAAAATACGTATTTTGGTAATTTGCACCATTTTTAAACGTTTTGATATTCTACTTACATGATTGCATGGCGTTTGGAAGCTGAACAGAAAACAAATTGAGCCCCAAAATAATGAAAAAAACTACGCAAAATATCGGTCAATTTCGATCGCAGCGGTGGTGCTACTGCTAGCCGTAATTCCTAACTGCAGTTCGTGGATGAATAACCCGGCGTAAGAACAAAGACCGTCACGGATGGATCTCGCGTAAGAACAAAGACCCGTAAAGAAGGCACGCGATATGCGTGAAATAGCGGCCTGAATACTTGCTGCTAACTTCAACCTTCGATTATAACTAGCAGCCCATTTCAGCTTAACTCCCGAAAGATATTCGATTCAGTGCAATTTTGTCATTGTTTTGGGGGTCATTTTGTATTGTTAAGCTTTCAAATGCCATGTTATCATGTAAGTAGACTACCAAAATGATGTAGATCACAAAAAGGCTAATTTATAGCCACTTTTTGAAGGCAGTGGCTCACGAGCACGATCGTACAAATTTACATGTGATGTGTCCCCGCGACTGGCGGGCTGAGTTTCTGTGAACGTGTGGCGCGATGCTGAACAAACGATAGATTTCTAGGCCCAATTCACTTCGGAAAAAATACTTTTCTTGCAAAACTGAGTTAATTCTGAATAGTCTGTAACTATTTTTCTGTAAAGATTGATATGCACATGCCTCAAAGCGTCAATATTGTTAATATTATTGGCATATAAAACAAGAAAGATAAGTCTACAAAGCTGCATTTTTTTCAGACCAAATTGCAATATTATTTTTTTCCGAGATCCGAGACGATCCGAGAATCCCGTTAGCGCTTTTGAATTCTAGCGATCCGAGAACGAGCTGGGATTTTTTCTTTACCCAACAGCACTCCCCGAGGCCTACGGAAAAAATGTATCATCATTATCATCATCTACAACAGCAATAACATCAGTATCATCCTCATAATTCCCATCATTGTCGACGGCGTAATCATCATTCTAATCAATGAATCTTATCATTATCCTTAACTCAGTGACACAAGGGCCATATTATGCAAATTTTAAAGAAAGATCACTTAGGAGAGAAATTTGATTATGACGAGTTTAAACCTGCCTGTAGGCAAACTCCTTGAAGAAGAATCATCATCATTATCGTAATCATCATCATCACCATCATCTCTACATGCCTATAAAGCGTGTACATATCCCAAGGAGCAAACCAACTCACTTCTTTGCTGGGACGGTCTTCTGCAGGTTCCTCGGACCCCGTGATGAGCACAGGCTCCTCCGGATGAAACACTAACGCGCGCACTCCATCAAAGTGACTCCGTAATGTGAACTTGGGATTTCAAGAATTGCGGAACGTCTCCTTGTTTGGTGATATCTGATGGGAAGAGCAAACATTTAGGATAAAATTATTATAGTTTTTAAACAGCAGAATATTGCAGTCTCCTTATTCACTGATATCTATGAAGAACAAACTTTTAAAATAAAGACAGTTTTCAAAGCTAATTTTGTATATTTTCATAAGAATTAAATTCAGAAAAAAAAACAGATGGATCTTCGATTGCGCGCAGTCGAA
This sequence comes from Echinarachnius parma, assembly GCA_037951105.1. Lineage (NCBI taxonomy): Eukaryota > Metazoa > Echinodermata > Echinoidea > Clypeasteroida > Echinarachniidae > Echinarachnius > Echinarachnius parma. Next base: position 28,289 of record JBAMJV010014665.1, read on the forward strand.
AATTATGCCTCCGCTATAACGCCTTTTTTTTTTATATCAAGCCCAAATTAACATGCACAGAATAATTCTGTAAACTCAATTTTGATGGTAATCCATCAACCATATTTTAATATATAAAATGAGTCCTGTGACCTTGACCTTTCACATCATAACATTATGTTACCTTCTTGGTTTTAGGGTTTTAATTAGAAATGAACAGAGAATGGGACAAGTGTTGGGCGGAGAGATGGGGGAGGGCATAGCCATGTTTTATGGAGTCCCCTTCGATCATACCAGAATCTAGGGGCACCGCTCATCTCTTTTGGGACCCTCTCAGAAGCCTGGGGGCTCCGTCGTTATGTTGGGGAGCCCCTTCCGAGCATGGAAAAAACCTAGGGGCATCGCCCTTATATATGGAGCCCCCTTGTAGCACCGCCCATCGCTGTAAAGACCCTCTCAAATGAATGGGGGCTCCGTCCTTATGCTGGAGAGCCCCCTCAGAGCATGAATAAAGCCTAGGGGCAACACACATATAATTGGAGCCCCCTCAGAGCATGATCAAAGCTAGAGGGCACTGCCTACCACTTTTGGGACCCTTTTAGAAGACTGGGGGCTCCGTCCTTATGTTGGGGAGCCCCATTCCGAGCATGGAAAAATACTAGGGGCACCGTCTCATCTATTTGGAGCCACTTCACAGCATGATTAAAGCTAGGGCGCATCCCTCATCACTTTGGGGCCCTCTTAGAAGACTGGGGGCTCTGCCTATCTATTTGGAGCCCCCTCTGATCATACCCGAAGCTTGGGGGCACCGCCCATCGCTTTATGGACCCTCTCAGAAGACTGGGGGCTCTGTCCTTATGTTGGAGAGCCCCCTCAGAGCATGAATAAAGCTTAGGGGCAACACACATATAATTGGAGCCCCCTCAGAGCCTGGTCAAAGCTAGAGGGCACTGCCTATCACTTTTGGGACCATTTTAGAAGACTGGGGGCTCCGTCCTTATGTTGGGGAGCCCCATCAGAGCATGAATAAAACCTAGTGGCACCGCCCATATATATGGAGCACTCTCAGAGCCTGATTTATGCTAGGGGGCATCCCCCATCACTTTGAGGGCCCTTTAAGATAACTGGGGGCTCCATCCTTATCTGTTGTTGCCCCCTCTGATCATGTCCGAAGCTTGGGGGCACTGCCCATCGCTTTATGGACCCTCTAAAAATGACTGGGGGCTCGGTCCTTATGTTGGAGAGCCCCTCAGAGCATGAATAAAGCCCAGGGGCATCGCCCACTGCTTTATGGACCCTCTTAAAAGACTGGGGGCTCGGTCCTTATGTTGGGGAGTCCCCTCAGAGCATGAATAAAGCATAGGGGCAGCGCCCATTGCTGTATGGACCCTCTTATAAAACTGGGGGCTCGGTCCTTATGTTGGAGAGCCCCTCAGAGCATGAATAAAGCCCAGGGGCACCGCCCACTGCTTTATGGACCCTCTTAAAAGACTGGGGGCTCGGTCCTTATGTTGGGGAGTCCCCTCAGAGCATGAATAAAGCATAGGGGCAGCGCCCATTGCTGTATGGACCCTCTTATGAAATTGGGGGCTCCGTCCTTATTTGTTGTAGCCCCCTCTGAGCATACCCAAACTTAAAGCTTGGGGGTACCGCCCATCGATTTATGGACCCCCTTAAAAGACTGGGGGCTCGGTCCTTATGTTGGGGAGCCCCCTCAGGAGTCAGAGCATGAATAAAGCATAGGGGCAGCGCCCATTGCTGTATGGACCCACATCTACAAAGTAAATGGTTCACTCAGGTGAACCATTTACACGCAATATATGCTAATGCGCTGGAGATAACAATACCGGCCATTCGTAGGGGAGACTCAGGTTAGTTGAGCCGGTTGGTTAGTTGAGCCACCCCCTCTAAAATAAACCATGACCATTTTAAAAATAAAATGCGGCCATCTGGTGTTACCTTATGGTAAAGGGACCACATGTGCTAAATTTGACACAGGGATGTAGACTACAAGCTTGTGTAAATCAACAAAATTTGATTTTTGCTGTTCAAAGTGAATTCCGTGAAAAGTGGAAAGTGTCCTCATATTTTCTACACCTTATAGAATTAACTGACTATCATGATACAGTTGAAAGGAGTATCATTGTCATTTTAACCTTATTATTTGATTTGTGTCTAGTAAGACTTTCACTTTTCACCACGATGAATTCAAAATGGCGGGTGTGGTGTTAGTTGAGCCGGTGTGTGTGTGGTTAGTTAAGCCAGCTTAATTGTATGCTTATTTGGTCAATATTTTGGTTAAAACTGAGGTATATTATGTGAGAATGTTCATAAAACAGTCAATGATAAAATGTGAGTATTTGAATGCATGTGTGTGCCCCTTTGCATGTATTTGCAAGTGTGTTTGTGTGTGTGTATGTGTTTGTGTGAAATTGTGTGTGTGTGTGTGTGTGTGTGTGTTTGTAAACACCCCCAAATCGCGGACATACATGTGACAAAACACCATCTAATCGCGGACACACAACAACTGCGGACGTCCGCGGTTGGAATTACAATGAGAAAGTACTGCTTGTCCACGTTTAGAATGTAACTAATTGAACTGCTGCCCGTTCTGAAGCTCATCCCCGATTGGAATGTAAATGTAAAATTTTCGTGTGTATCGGAGTGTGTGGTTTACATCGTGCGTGTGTCGTGATCGGCAAGAAAACTACTATACCGCCCTCATGTGATATTACCCGGATACCCCCCTCCCCCTGGCCTAGATGTGCATTAGCTGCATGAGGAACCCCCCTATCCTTTGTTTTTCGCGAGTCCCCATTTTCCAGGTAAAGAGTAAAGAGTCCCCGTTTGCAGGTGCTTACAAGTATGTGTGTGTGCGTGTGTGCGTGTGTTTGTAAACTCCCCCAAATCGTGGACATACATGTGACAAAACACCATCTAATCGCGGACACACAACAACTGCGGACGTTCGCGGTTTGAATTACAATGAGAAAGTACTGCTTGTCCTCGTTTAGAATGTAACTAATTGAACTGCTGCCCGTTCTGAAGCTCATCCCCGATTGGAATGTAAATGTAAAATTTTCGTGTGTATCGGAGTGTGTGGTTTACATCGTGCGTGTGTCGTGATCGGCAAGAAAACTACTATACCGCCCTCATGTGATATTACCCGGATACCCCCCTCCCCCTGGCCTAGATGTGCATTAGCTGCATGAGGAACCCCCCTATCCTTTGTTTTTCGCGAGTCCCCATTTTCCAGGTAAAGAGTAAAGAGTCCCCGTTTGCAGGTGCTTACAAGTATGTGTGTGTGCGTGTGTGCGTGTGTTTGTAAACTCCCCCAAATCGTGGACATACATGTGACAAAACACCATCTAATCGCGGACACACAACAACTGCGGACGTTCGCGGTTTGAATTACAATGAGAAAGTACTGCTTGTCCTCGTCTAGAATGTAAAATGAACTGCTGCCCGTTCTGAAGCTCATCCCCGATTGGAATGTAAATGTAAAATTTTCGTGTGTATCGGAGTGTGTGGTTTACATCGTGCGTGTGTCGTGATCGGCAAGAAAACTACTATACCGCCCTCATGTGATATTACCCGGATACCCCCCTCCCCCTGGCCTAGATGTGCATTAGCTGCATGAGGAACCCCCCTATCCTTTGTTTTTCGCGAGTCCCCATTTACCAGGTAAAGAGTAAAGAGTCCCCGTTTGCAGGTGCTTACAAGTATGTGTGTGTGTGTGTGTGCGTGTGTGCGCCTGCATGCATGCAAAATGGACGCGCGCGCATCGATGGGCAGTACCCCAAGCTTTGGGTGTGCTCAGAGGGGGCTACAACAAATAAGGACGGAGCCCCCAGTTTTATAAGAGGGTCCATACACACATAGGTTCATTACAATAGTGTTGTGCGGAGATCAACCTCTTCCGCCCGCTGCACTATCCAACGGAAACAATTTTTTTTGTCAGCTGATTTTTCCCTCAATTTACCAGCAAAAATGCAAACAAACTTTCGTTTATGTGATCCACAATTCATATACTTTGATAATAATTACAGACTTTGTTGTTTTGAAGACCGCAAAATGTAGAAATAAAATGATTATTTCCCGTCCGTTTTCCTTACCGATGCGTCCTAAAACACGGCGGTCAACTGTTGAACGGCAACAGTGTAGGGGAGACTCAGGTTAGTTGAGCCACTTTTTACTCAAGGTCACCTGGTGCCCTTGGGTAATGTTTTGTAAGGCTGTTTGGGGGTGGGATTGAAAGAGCAGTATGTTAGGCATATTATATCTGTATATTATGAAAAAAACACTTTTGGTTTTAGAGCCAGGGGAGATTTAAAACAAGAGCCCCAGGGGGGCACGACGCTCACCTGAGGTCAATCAATTCACATCTGGCGCATGTTCTCTCTGGCACCCTCAGAACATATGAAATCAGTTGAAATCATGCCAAAATCTATAATGTGATGTACTATTTAATCAATAACTTTTGATCCCCTGTACCTTACATTATGATTTACCATAATGTTTGGGTGAATCATAAAAAAAGACAGACACACATATAAGACAAAGCTTAACACATTTCACCAGCCACTGACCACTTCAGCATATTAACCCCACTCACATAGGGACCCTATGGGGCCATTCTGCGATATGACAACTTGCATTGTCATTTACCGTAAATCTCCGTGTGTACGGCGCACTCGTGTATAAGGCGCACCCCCTACTTTCTAAAAAAAAGAAATTTTGTTTTGGGACACTTACTTACAAAGATCTTCAATTATGAGAAAAATTTATAACAAATTGTTAATTATTAGATAATTGCATATATAATGAGTACTGCTGCTCATGAATGTATGAATATTCATTAGTAATTTGCTTAATAAACTTGAATTTTTTACCTATTTTTTACCTATCTTATATATATTTTTTTTTTGCTGTACCTGTGTATAAGGCGCACCCCCAACTTTTTCTATATTTTGTTTCCGACGGAAAAAAGTGCGCCTTATACACGGAGATTTAGGGTATATAGATACCTACATGTTACAAAATGTCCAGATTGTAATACTTGTTGATGTGGAGAAGAAAATATTTGAAATTCATTTCACATTTCCTACGAGCCATTCTTGGGTCCCATGCAGCTAGGTAAGAATAATACTAGTTATGTGAGGTGTACAGGAAGAAAGAGCATAAATTCCTTTATTTTTAGAGCCCTATTTTGTTACTCTACCTGCTTTAGTTATGTTTTAATGATTTTTATTATTGTGTAAATAACTATAATTTAGAAAAAATCCTCAAATTGGCAACACATTGTGATACATGTATTTGTGAAACAGATATATTTGTGTTCAAATTGGCATCTTTGCGGCAAAGTCACTATATTTGTCTTAAATGGTTATTACTTAATATTTTCCACCTATTTTTATGCCATTGATCCGTCGATGAAATTTAGGAGTTGCCAATTTGTAGAGGAAAACAATGATCAATTGTGCCTTAACCCTAATCCCACTGGGGGGGGGGGGGCCATTTTGGCCCCCCCCTGTCGTTTTTTTCGACGTGCATCTAGACCGTTTGGAATTTCACGTTCAAACTTCATGACTATTTTCTCTCAAGTCTCCCGCATGTTTTGATATATAATTCACCCCGGTCGGACATGTAGAACCGATTTTAGAGGTCGATAATTGCTCGACCGTCACAAAAAAACAAAATTTTTGTACAGGTTTCTATGTAATTCCTATATCCGATGCCATGTAAACTCCAAATCTGTTATAATTGTTACTTTGAATTATAATTTGGATTATTTCTTTGTTATTAGTTGAATTCATACACTTCAGAGATAAATTCTTCTTAAAAAAAACAAAACAAAAACAACAAAAAAACAATAAAATACATAAGAATGAAAACAATGTGGGTAAATCCGGGAATACTAATTTGCATATTTATGCAAATTAGTGATATATTTTATCACCATAAAAAACATGGATATGATGAATAACATCATTTTAAAGTATTTTTACAGAAAAACTGAAGAAATCCTGTAATTTCTCTTGATTTTAGATGAAAATCCCAATTTTCCCCCAAATTCGTCAAAAATTTGCATATTCAAAATTTTAATTAATTATTAAAAAAAAAAATAATCGTCCATTTTTTTTTTTCTTTCAAATTCTTATTCTACTTGACTTGTTGTACGTATGTGCCAATTTTCAAGTCGATCGGTCCATTCGTTGCCGAGATTGGAGGGGGGGGCCAAAACGGCCCCCCCCCCCCCAGTGGACTCAAGTGACCAAAATAACCCAGTGGGATTAGGGTTAAAATAGCTCTCGTCCTTGATGGGATTACAGCTAGGTTTGGTATGATTTGATCATTTGATCATCTTTTGAAGGAACACCAAAATGCACAAACAACTTTCATTCTTCATCTACCATTTTAGCAACTTTGGATCCCCTCCCTAAAGATAATTATATACCTCTGTGCAAAATTTAAGCTAGAATTGTTGAATAAGTAGTAAATGCATATAACAGAAAGAAAATAAAACAAAAACAAAATGTGACCTAGAAAACATGAATGATACAATAGGGGCATTCACACATGCTAAAAAGTAACAATTGCATGTTGCTTCAAATCATGATTATTTTTTTGCCTATTTTATATTAATTTAATTCCAATGGGTTAATTTAATAGCATCATTTTATTCTCTGGTCTCTAACAGTCGAAAAAGCACAATGCAACTGAGTGTGCAAATGGAATGCTGTGAAACCACTAGACCACCGAAAGGCTGGTTAATTTTAGAGTTTGATTCTAACTATCCCAGTAAGTAAGGTTATTTAATTCATTTAATTGTGCTGGGTCATTAAAAAAAGTATGTTTCTTGCATGTTCACACAGGCAAAAAAAACACCTCACAACCTGCTGGATTGTACGATTTTTAAATCAAAATGCACATGAGCAACTGGACCAAACTTTGACCTACATGTAACTATTCCGCACCCATCCATTGACCGAGTGCTGAAGATACTGTAAGCATGCATTTTGCATGTTGGATATGAAAACTGATACAATTTACACTGTTCACACACACAAACACCACTTGCAAAAAGATACACCAAAAGTGTATTGCACATGATGATTTGAATCATACTTATTTTCATAAATAATCCGAACTACTATTTTCACGCACAAAACCGCCCCTCCCCCCCCCCCCCCCCCACGAAAAAAAATAAATAAAAATAATAACAAAAAAAATAATGAATTGCAACCTAAATAATCATAACTATTTGGGCAGTGTGAATGGTACTAGCAATGAAAGCTGCTAACAAGGTCAAGCATGAAAACATCAAAACATGAAAACACATGCTATAAATAGAAAGATTTGGGTCAAAACATGGTCCTAGATGTAAACAAGTGTCTGGGTTTCCTATTAGCATATTTATTTGCATATTTGGGAGAATGGTGATTGGCTGAGAGCAAGAGAAGGATAACCAGGTGCTTGTTAGTTGGTCTGCAGGCAATGTAATGTAAAAGTTTAGGTGTTCAAGGGGCAATTTATTCTCAATATCAGGTCTGTCATACTTTTAGATCTTGAGAAGAAGATTTTTAAAATTTACATATTTTTTACACTCAGTCCCCTCCCCCAGGGCCCCCTGGGGGCTACGCCCACCATTATAGCACATTTTGTTCCTCTACCCCTAAGGATGATTCCTGTCAAGTTTGGTTGGAATCCAATCATTGGTTCTTGAGAAGAAGATGAAAATGCATATTTCCTATGGTAGGGCCCCCCAAAAAATGTTACCCCCACAGGGCCCTTATGGGGCCACCCAAAAACATCTTGTGAACAACTTTCATTCTTCATCAATAGAGGCATCTACATATGAAATATCAGGTCTGTCATACTTCTGGATCTTGAGAAGAAGATGTTTAAAATTTACATATTTTTTACACTTGGTGCCCTCCTCCAGGGCCCCCCTGGGGGCCACGCCCACCATTTTAGCAACTTTGGTTCCTCTACCCCTAAAGATGATTCCTGCCATGTTTGGTTGGAATCTAATCATTGATTCTGGAGAAGAAGATGAAAATGTATATTTCCTATGGTAGGACCCCCCAAAAAACTGTTACGCCCACAGGACCCTTATGGGGCCACCCACAAAAATCTTGTGAACAACTTTCATTCTTCATCAATAGAGGCATCTACATATGAAATATCAGGTCTGTCATACTTCTGGATCTTGAGAAGAAGATATTTAAAATTAACATATTTTTTACACTTGGTGCCCTCCCCCAGGGCCCCCCTGAGGGCCACGCCCACCATTTTAGCAACTTCGATTCCTCTACCCCTAAGGATGATTCCTGCCATGTTTGGTTGGAATCTAATCATTGGTTCTGGAGAAGAAGATGAAAATGTATATTTCCTATGGTAGGGCCCCCAAAAAAAACTGTTACGCCCACAGGGCCCTTGTGGGGCCACCCACAAAAATCTTGTGAACAACTTTCATTCTTCATCAATAGAGGCATCTACATATGAAATATCAGGTCTGTCATACTTCTGGATCTTGAGAAGAAGATGTTTAAAATTTACATATTTTTTACACTTGGTGCCCTCCTCCAGGGCCCCCCTGGGGGCCACGCCCACCATTTTAGCAACTTTGGTTCCTCTACCCCTAAAGATGATTCCTGCCATGTTTGGTTGGAATCTAATCATTGATTCTGGAGAAGAAGATGAAAATGTATATTTCCTATGGTAGGGCCCCAAAAAAAACTGTTACGCCCACAGGGCCCTTATGGGACCACCCACAAAAATCTTGTGAACAACTTTCATTCTTCATCAATAGAGGCATCTAAATATGAAATATCAGGTCTGTCATACTTCTGGATCTTGAGAAGAAGAAGTTTAAAATTTACATTTTTTTTACATTTGGTGCCCTCCCCCAGGGCCCCCCTGGGGGCCACGCCCACCATTTTAGCAACTTTGGTTCCTCTACCCCTAAATATGATTCCTGCCAAGTTTGGTTGGAATCCGATCATTGGTTCTGGAGAAGAAGATGAAAATGTAAAAAGTTTACGGACGACGGACGACGGACGACGGACGACGCACGACGGACGACGGACGACGGACGACGGACAAAAAGCGATCACAATAGCTCACTTGAGCCTTTGGCTCAGGTGAGCTAAAAATTGGTCAAGTGGCTCAATTAACACCAACACGCAGGTTAGTTGAGCCAGGGTGTCGGGATAGTTGAGCCATGTAGATCAGTGGCATAGTTTGTGTACAAATGAGACACACACACACACATATATACACACACACACACACACACACACACACAACACACACATACACACTACACATACAGTTACACACACAGACACACACAAAAACACAAACACACCTTCATGCCACACACACACACACACACACACACACACACACACACACACACACACACACACACACACACACACACACACACACACACACACCTCATAACGCACATAATCATATCCATAAATGCATGTAGTTGAACTTGAACTGTTGAAGCGTTGACTGGTCACTGAAGTTAGCGAACAAAAATAATTTAGCACACTAAACTTGCTAAAG
>JBAMJV010014667.1:0-21979 GCA_037951105.1 Echinarachnius parma
ACCAACTAGCCTCCTCACTGACTTTCTTTCTACTTGCCCATTTGGACAAGTCAGTGAATTTGTAAATCATGAATTTTCAAAATTTACTTGCCTTGCATGAAAAACAAAAAAATGATACAACATTTGAAAAATGTGTGGATATATAATTGTGCCAATGACTGATGTTATACACTTCTTAATACCCCCTTCAGAAAAAGGTTCAGAAACAACAGGTATATAGTATAATTCAAACCTCTTGATATCATTTTGGCATCTATTCATCCATGGCTTATTGTATCAAATATATAGCCAGCTGCATAATCTGCTTTTATTTTGCTACAATTTCAGTGAGTTTGGGGTAATTGCTCTGCCTAATAAGCTGCCTACTGATTAAAAAAAAAAAGTTGTCTGCAGTGCCTGGGAGCAGCGCAGTCAAAAACATTTGTCTTTGCACTGTTTACTTCATACCTGTACCCTTTACATTTCTTTGGGCAGTTATGTAATGCTTTCAATCCCTCTGCTTGTGGGCTGACTGACTTATCTGTTGGCAGTTGTGTTTTATTACACTTGAAATCCTTCTGCTTCATATAAGGTTCAAGCTAAATGTATGAGCTAATGTATTTGTTGGCTTTCTGGCTGATTGTTGAGTGCTTTCACCCTTGCTTCTTCCGTGCCATTATAATATTATTATATCCATGAAAATATTTATTTGCTTTATGAACATTTTCCCTGTGGAGATTTTTTGTTGTTGCCAATTATCAAAAGTCTTATAAAGATAACGGAATAAAATGTTTTTTTTTTTGTTGCTTTGATTGAAGATATTTTGTTGTGTTTATTAGAAATCTAGAAATTAAAAAAGAAAGTTGTTTTAATGTCCTTCTTATTAAACTTGTATAGAATATTGGAATGATGTTGGCTTCATGCTCCTTCATGTTTGAGGAGAGTGTGCAGCCCAGCATTGAAATTGTCATCTTTGATTGCATGTTTTCCTATATTCTCTATCAGAAATAAATATAAACTTTTGCATGATAATTCTAAAATAACAGGAAAAGCTTCAGAGGAAAATCCTAACATAATTTGGCACAGTAAGTAAACCAACCATCAGAGTGCCTCTCATGATCATGCACAAGAATAGAACTTTAATAGATACCTTAAAGGGGAAGGAACTCCTAGCCTTTTGACTTACTGGATGTGATGAGAGCATAACTCTTGTCATTTCTAGTCACTTATTTCCTCATGAATATTCCCAATAATGAAAATAATCAATATTTTATGGCCCACTGTCGTCTGCTTTCAATGCCAACAGGAGGCGGCCATTTCTTCAACTTCTCGCGGTGAAATGACGTGTCAGGCGGAGAACACAATAGTGGGTTACGATAATGCTATTGTGTTCTCCGCCTGCCACGTCATTTCACCGCGAGTAGTTGAAGAAATGGCCGCCTCCTATGGGCATTGAAAGCAGACGACAGTGGTCCATAAAATATTGATTATTTTTGTAATCGGGAATATTCATGAGGAAATAAGTGACTAGCAATGATAGTAGTTATGCTCTCATCACATTCAGTAAGTCAAAAGGATAAGGGTTAATTCCCCTTTAACTATCAATTTATTTAACCTATTAATATTCACATTTAGAGACCATCATACACGAGACTACAAATCTAATGGATATATATTAATTATCAATTTATTTTAACCTATTTAGATATTTTTTAACTAACATTCAAAATTCAATTAGGCATGGCGATATTGATTCTTCCAATAATAACTTATTTTCATTAAAATATCCGTCTTTTATTCTATCACATGGATTGCTGTTCATCGGTGTGTAGTGCTTCACTGGCTATCCCATATCTAGATACAAAAGATTATAAAACATATAACAGATCTTCACTTTTAAACTCTAATTCTAACTATTCTGATTTAATAAACCAGCTTGCACACATCATATTTCTCTTGCAGTTTTATATTGTGCAGCATTGTATCTAACTTCATTGTAATGCATCATAGCTTTAGGTCGTTAACACCCCCCTGGGGGAGGGGGGGGGGGGTTTTCACATGGATTCTAAGTTGAGCTTAGCTCTAAGTTGGACCTAACCATTATGGAAAGCCATTTGTAGCCTTGGAATAAAAAGAATAATTTTTTTCAACAAAAAAAGTATTTGAAACTTCCAACAACAAAAATGTTTATCATTAACTTCAAGGCTCCTTGATAATAACAATAAATATTATTTATTTGCAATAATACAAAAAAAGTATGCCTTTTAAAAGAACTTTTCCAACGATTTTACAAAGAAACTAACGGCTTTCCATAAAAGTTAGACCTGTCCAACTTATATTTCAGTTCAACTTTTAATCTTTGTGAAACATCCCCCTGTTTGCACTAATCACAATCACACTTTCTGCTGATAACACGCACAGTAATTTTGCTTACAAAATATATATATTTGTAATTGTGAGATTATTATTATTATGAGATATGTTGGCAATTGGCATACATAGTAGTTATCATGAAGGTTTATTGTATACTGTGTAATTCATTTCTCTACTGAGAAATCATATGGCATTCTGTAATTTAATTACATGCAATTCTCATAGACTTGTGGGAAGGTGTGCGTAACAACCAACAGTTATGTAACAGAACAAATTTATATGGAAAATCATATAACAGCTTTTAAAAATATATGTATGTAAACATGTATTTACATGTTAGTTTTTAAGGTGTGAAGGTAAAGGATAAGTACCTGCAGTGGCTGAATGGGTTGGAATCTTTCTAGGATATGGAATATTTAGTAGTTTAAATAAAAGAATGAGCAATTATAAAGCATTTCAAATGAGATCATAACATTGAAATGTTTACTTGGCTTACAGAGGACAGCATGCCTGATCTGACATTGGATCCCATCTCAACGATAGATGTAGAGTCGGCCCTCGCCCGCACCAAGCCCTCGGCAAAACTACTCAAAGACAAGTATATCAAATGGCAGAAGGAGTATGAATCTGTATAAAGGGATAGATCTGCAATTCAGACATTGGTATTTATCATGAAGTTGTTTTTGCTGCTGCCTGGGCTTATTTGTAAGAGCTTTCCTACTTACCTGAAAGCCCGTGCTCGGACCAAATCCTTCAGCCAAACTACTTGAGGACAAGTATCTGCAGTGGCAGAAGAGGTATCCATCCATAAGGGATAGATCAGCAGGTAAGACATTAGTATATATCGTGGCTGGGCTTATTTGTAAGAGCTTTCCTACTTACTTGCAAGGCCCCTGCTCAGACCAAAGCCAGCAGAAAAACTACAAAAGGATAAATACTTTGCAAAAGGACAAAGAATCTGCAGTTAGCCAAAGGCCCCCGTCCAAATCAAAGCCTTCAGCTAAACTACTTGACAAGTATCTACTTGGCAAAAGCAGAAAGAATATCTGCATTAGAGAAATAAGTATTGATCCTTCTTGTTCTTTGATTGGCCACTGGGCTTGGACAAGCTTCCTTTTATATTGCCAGTCCAAATCAAACCCCTCTGCTAAACTATTCGAGGACATATATCTACAATGGCGGAAGGAATAATGATCCCTTATGGTATTTGGTGTGCTACTTGGCTCACACAAACTTTTTTTGGTTTTGCCTGAAGGCCTAGCTCACCTCTTAAATCAAAGCCTTCAGAAAAACTATGAAACAATCTACAGTGGCAGAAGGAGATCTGCCTCCATTAGATAATCAAGTATTACTATTGCTTTCTTACTTCCCTGAAAGGCCCTCACCCAAACCAAATCTTAAAACAAATTTTAAAAGGGATAATATCTGAATTAGAGAAATGAGTCTGGATCATTCATGTTCATGGTTTGCCCACTGTGCTCGCACAAGCTTTTTTACTTGGCAATATTATTAAAGGATATTAAGTAACTTATGTTGCGGAAGGATTATTGGATAGAGAAATTAAAAAACATTTGCTTTCTTTGCCACTATGCTTGCATGCCTTTTGTTTCTTATTCTATTAAAAAAACCTTGTAGTATAGACTGATATATAGTCACTGGCTTCAAGATCTTTGGGAAAATGTTTTGTTCCTGGGGACGGTGATTTTCCAAAAGGTATATGTCCATGCTTCAGTCTGACTATATTTGTATTCAGTTCGGTAATAGTTTACCTCAGATTCAGCATTAGATTATGCTCACAATGATGGAGACAATGATATCTTAACATTTACCTTGACCTGTAAAAATACAAATATAAAATGCAGAACAATCTCTACTGAAGTTTGTCTTTCATTCTTGTGAATGTATAAGAGTTGCACAAGTTCCTTTACGTAATTGAAGGTTTTTTAAAGTAATTCATGTTAATGTCTAGAAGTTGCAAACATACACTACTCAAAATATATTCATTATATTTATAAGTAATGTAAGAATTTAAGTTATTCTATTTAAAAGGAATTGATAATGATAAATGGATATTGTTATTAGATTACATGTACATGTACATTTCATATTAGTCACATCAGATTATTAGGGTAAAAAGTTATTCTCATGTTGTTAGAAAATCATGTTCTTATAATATGATGCACAAAGATTAACAGTTAAAACACATTCTGAACTTATATTTATCTTTATTTTCAATCCTTTTGATATGTTGACTTTGGGTTTTTTTAGTCTTTGTATTTTAAGAAATTTTCAAGAAAGTCAAGACAAAGACAAAATTTAATTTAAAAAACAGGATCTTTTGATATATCTTTAAATCAAATTGTAAGCTGTCATATCTAATTCATGATTGTTACATTTGCCAATTTTTATATTGCTTGTGAATCATTGTATGATTGCTCAGTTCTTTGGGTTTGTTTGTGATACAACATGGAACATTGAGTGTCATATGTGATATGCAGTAATTTAATTGGAATTTTCCTTTGAACTATACCTTGGGATAATGTGCCCATGCATTTATACACCCCAAGCATTTGCATTTTAACAATATAGGAAGTCGTGCATGTAGAGAATTTTTTCAAATCTGTTATATTTATATTGAAAATGTGGGCTTTATTTATTGTCTTTCAAAGCTAGTTTCCACTTTAAACAGTAGAAAAGAGCAGAATTTTGAATATTTATGCCAACATTTATTGTCCTTTTTATGGAGCATTTTAGACAATAGGTTGCAACTTTGCAGTTAATATTGTAGTACTTTTTTCTTTATTATTAAAGTGGAATTGATAAAGGTACAAGAGCGAACAATGGTCTTATACATTGATAACCTGGAATACATAATTAGTTGCCCACAAGTTAACATGGTTAGGTAATTGCAGTGAAAGTTTTTTCACCCAAAATATTCTCTTTTTTTAAACATTTTGTTGCAGTAATTTTGGGTCTTGGTGGAGGTAGAGGAAATTGAAACAAAGTGCTTGATATCATATCATAGCAGCAATATTGTAGTGTTTTTTTTTACCAGGTAATGTCCTGTTTTCAAAACATCTAAAACAGCAGAAAATGGGTTTGGGGCATCTATCTGTTCTGTACTTCGTAGGCAACCAATTAACATGAAAGAAGATTGATTTTTATTTTATTTTGCTTAATTCAAAGTCATTTGTGCTTTAATTTGATGTACCAGTAGAATATGAAGAGATACATATTGTACCTTGCATAGTGTAGAAACAAACAATGAAATATGGGGCCTAGATAGTCATTATAAATAAATAAATTTCTACTTTTTACCTTTTTATCTATCTACTTTTACAACAACAAAAAGTCGACATTACTATCTTTGGTCTCCTATTGGTTATATATTTGAGTTTTACTGTGGAATCTACATCTTCTTTCAAATTATAGCTTGTGTACATAACATCTCATTTGTCCGATAGACTTGATTTTGTTGATTTGTGTTTTTCTTGAGGATTTCACCACTTGATGCTTACAATCCTTTCCAATACTCCCTCTCCGTATTTCATTTTGAATGAATATTTTTATTTTAAAGTTCTGCTTGTTTATTAGTTGAGAATAATTTTCTTGTGTTATTTGAATTATGAAAGCTAGAAATGTGTGTATACTGCGATGAAGTGTACATGTATGATTGAAGAAGCTCTATAGCCAGTCTTGTATGTGCAATGTTAATTATCTAAACTATACTTTTTCTTTAAACGCCATGTGAATGTAAAATAGTTAAAGTGCATTGTTCATATAAAGTTGAGCCATATATATTTATATTTGTACATACATGTGCTAATGATATGCATTGGTTTGTTTTGCAGTGAGTAGTTAAAATGTTACAGTACATGATGTATAGGCCTACTGGAAGGTAAACCAAAAGATTTGCATATTAATTAAATAGTGATTTTATACCTCAGAGAAGTATCAAAGTGTCAAATATGTGCACTGATTCATCAGATTGTACTTGTTTTAAAAGATGTTTGAATGTGTGTGTACTGTGTGCATGTGTGTGCCTGTGTGTGTGTGTGTGTGTGCGTGCGTGTGCATGTGTCATGGGCGTCGATCTATAATTGATACCTATTGTTCGGGGGAGGGGGGGGATTATATATTCATTTACCCCCCCCCCCCCCCCCTGAACAATAGGTATTACGTAGGGATCGACGCCCATGGCATGTGTGTGCCTGTGTGTGCACATGTGTATGTGTGCCCATTTGCATTTGCATGTGTTTGTGCATGTATATCATATATGTGTGCGTGTGTGTGGGTGTGCATGTTCAAGTGTGTGTATGTCTAATATTGCCAGAATATAAAATCACTGAAGAAAATAATAATATACACAGCCATTCTGAGGAAAATTGTGTAAACATTAGTATTTATTGTCCCTAATATTGACAAATGCAATGTATACATGGAAGGGTGGGATATTTATATCCTGGAATTCAGAAATGTCCTTGGGTAATTAGAGACCATACATGTTCTTTGAAGATGTCACCATATATAAGAAATTCTGACATTAAATGACTGTCATTATTGTGCCATTCTGAAAAATATGCTTACATTGGCCAGGAGACAAATTCTATACAATTGCCAGAATATTAAATCACTGAATAAAACAAAAATATACAAAGCCAAACAGAGGAAAATATTGTAAACGTTAGTTTTTATTGTCACTACAAATGCAATTTCAACAATTCTGACGTTTTATGTTTAACTGCTATATTCTGAAATTCATACTTTATTGTATTCAAATAATTTGTAGACTAATATTAAAAAAAACCATTTTATCACACAAATTAAAACTAGAATCTGGTAATCCCATTAAACCTAGCCTATCTCATAAAATAGACTATCGAGGAAAAGGATATATATTAAAAATGCACTCTTTCTAAACAATCATTAGTCTAAATCGTGATCCCAAAGTTAGATGACAATAATGATCGAAGGAACCGTTCCTTTTATGACGTTTTTAAAATTGTACTATATTGGAGAATACAAGAGATCCTGCATGAACATGCTGGCTCAAAAGAGTCTACGTAGGAGATAGTTCCCGCCAAAATGTCACGTGACCAGTCCCTCAGGAGTCAAAGATGCTCAGAAGTGCATGATCTAAGAGTAGAAATAAAACGAAGGGAAATTACAGAATAAATACAAATTACTCTTGTTTAATCATTGTACTAAACATATTTCTCCTTCTGAAATACAATGTAATGATAGAAAACAAAATATATTGATATTTCTCATTCAGATCTGTAGTAATTATAATAAATATAAATATTTCTAATTCTGCAAACATGCCACAATTCTGCTAAATCGATTTTTTCATTCCGATATGAATTTATAATGTAATGTTTGTAATAATATATATATCTCATTCAGAAATATAAGTCTGCTAAATGTATTTTTAATTTCTAATAAAGTACTTATAGAAATGCGTGTTTCACGAACTATTAATATTTGTGCTGGTAGTAGTACGCAACTCTGCTTCCCCACCACATTCCTCACAAATTAAAGGGCAATGAAAGCCAAGCAAAATGTTGCTTTCATAGTCTTGAAGAGATTAAGAAGAATAATCTCTGAAAGTTAGAGCATAATCGGGTAAGAAACAAGAAAACTACGGCTCTTTGAAGATATCCATTTATTCCTATGGGGAACTCAAATTGGCAACGCACTCTGATAAGTGTGTGGACAACTCCCCATATGTTTTGTACACAAATGTTCCCATTTTTACAGTTTTCTTCATAGTCACATTTTTCCATTCCCCCCAACTCATGATATGTTATGTATAAAAGCATTCTACAAAACATATGTTGACATCGAACAAAAACTAAACATAAATTTTGAGAAAATTGAACAAAACTGAAATTTTGTGTACAAAATGTATGGGGAGTTGTCCAATTTGAGTCACTCGAAGAAATACAAATACATGGCTCTTTTCAAAGAGCCATAGTTTTCTTATTTCTTGACCGATTGTGCTCAAATTTTCAGAGACTATTCATTATATTTAGTGTCTTATAGTGCATTCAACAATTTGTCTGGATTTCATTGTCCTTTAATACTTGTTCGGCGGATCGTAATCGGAAGGCTTGGTCACATATCACCGGATAGCGTAAATGATCTTGCCCGACGGAGAGGAAAATTTACAATCCGTTCGTCTTCGTTTCTTGTCCTTTCCTTAACAGGCGATGTACGTTGTTCTATCCGGCGGAATGTTTTGTGCATGAAGCTATGGAGACGACTTTCACCACCGGATAATTTAATTTCACAAATGTTCTATTCGTCGGGCATCCGTTTACGCTATCAGGTGATATGTGACCGGGCCTTTACTGGTGTTTTGCAACTACTGTTTTGAATGCAACTCACACGTGAGGTTCTGCAGATCCTGACGCTCCTGAAGGTTCTCCTGCAAGGCTTCCATCAGCTGGAAGTACCTGAACAGAGTGTCCCGGGGCCACAGGGTCTCTGTCGGGGAGTTCACCAACATCTGCAGGTTGTCGTGAACCGTCTTCTCCCAGTCTGATGGGAAAAGAACACTGTTTAAGATTTTTTTTTTTTTTTAAGGAACAACAAATAGTTTGCTTTATTTAAGGTCTGAAGTGTGGTCATGATTCCACAGCTACATCATGTAGTCTCCCGTCAGGTGTTTATCAACATCTGCAGGTTGTCGTGAACCGTATTCTCCCAGTCTGTTGGGGTAAAGAAGAGTAGCATTTAAAATTGTAATTGTAAGAGCCTAAGTTTGGTCACCATTCCACATCGTCAACTTCAGCATACGTAGGGTCTCCGTCGGGAGTTGACCAACTTCTGCAAGTTGTCGTTCCAGTCTCTTTTGGAAAGAAGTTCAGCTTTTAAAAGTTGAATTCAGATTATTTGTTTTACTAATATTTGATCTAAACTTGTTTTGTCCTATTAAGTGTGGTCACGATTCCGCAACTAATTAAAAAGCCCTTTAAAAACATTGAGGGTCTCCCTCGGAGAGTTAACCAACATCTGCAAGGTGTCGTGAACTGTCTTTTCCCAGTTTGTTGGGAAAGAAGTGCAGCATTGTAAACTTGAATTCACAAAGATTTTGCTTGTTCTCAACTATGTCTTGTAGTTGTGGTCATGATTCCGCAACTTGGTAGTAATTCGTTTATGTTTTGTTGTATTATTATTGTTGTTTCAACATTGTATATTTATGAGATATGAAATGAAATTATCAATTCAATTCACTGAACAATAGTTAGACGTAGCATCAGGAAGGCATAATTTGACAACAAATTGAATAATATCAAATAAAAGGGTACAAAATGAAGATTTGCATAGAATGTCACTCCTGCTCCTCTTAATTAGTAAGCCCACACTTCTCAACCTGGTAGTTGCTTTAATCATTCGGAGCTCACTATATAGCTCTGTTCATCGCACAAATCGACCCTGGTTCGAAACCCAAGCCGCAGATGGTGCCGATAAAGGGCGGCCCCAAACATATATAATCATAATTGCATAAACGTGTTTGTAAAATCAAGTACCAGCCAACAACTGATTATTCATGAAAGTGAATAATCCATACAGTTGTTTACTGTTTCGCAGAAAACACAAGAGCAAGGTTAGGTTTACCATCGGACTTCCTCTTGCTTTCTCCCATGACGCGGCTGACTCGGCGGAACAGCGCATCCGTGCTCTTCATGCTCTTGAAGCTCTTCCCATCCCTCGATCTATTAATAACCACGATAACAAATAATTGCATTATATTATCTTACGTTATAACCATCAACATTATAGTAATCATCATCATAAACATCATCATCATATCATCATCATTACTCTTTGTTTCCTATTGAAAAAGGCGAAGTTGCTTGTCAGGTGAAGAATGGTAAAGATAACTATTCGGGCAAAATACCCCAGCCCCCCCCCCCCCCCCCCCCCCGAGGAAAATGTGCTTCTATACACCCATGATCATTATCATCATTATACTCATCAGCTTTCATTATCATTATAATCATCATCATCATTAAAATCACTATTACCATCATAATCATCATTCTTATTTCAACCAATGTGCTTATTACCCAGGGAGCAAACACCCCTTTTTTTAGGATATCATACATGGAATGTTATAAAAGGTTGTTCACCAGAAATGTCTTCTAGGACCTTCTAGGATCACAACCTAGGTGGACAACCTCGCAATCTAGCTACTGGAAGTTCACAAAACGCGTACAAACGATTTAACCCATAATGTACGTTAATAGCGCCTTAAATCCTTAGGGTTCATGAAGGTTTGTCTCTGCTATTTTCACAATAACACTAAAAAGCATTATGATATCATCACATCGCTTCAGATTTGTATTCTGTAGGGTAGTGTGCATCTTTTGATACCAAATTTGACTGCATAATATCTTCGGTTAATGTGTCACGTGTCATTTTAAGTCACGTGTTACACAAAGGACTTGAAATTGCAGGTTCAGTTATCAGTTATATACTAAAATGCATTGAAATGTTCAAGATATTTAAAACGTTACACAATTTGTATTTAAAGTTCTTCTAATGGCATTCAATTTACTTTTTGAAAGTTTTTGAAATGATATAAACGAAAACAATATAATAATTAATACATTAAAAACAATACAATACATAAGAATATGAGTTCCTAATAGTGTATTGTTGGTATATGATTTTACTAAATCATTATAATAGAGGTAAAATAGATTTGATAATGAAATGTACATATTGTAGAATGATAGAGTACAGATATAATAGACCTTGATAAATAATATAATACAATATTAACCATTTAATAAAGTGATTTTCGTACTAATAACAATTTAATTATATATCCGACAAAAATGCACTTATATACTTGTTTGTATGTGTGTTACGTATTTTGCCAATATTAACATGGAACTAATGCAGAAGTCAGCAATGAGTGCAAATATTTTGTAGGTGTAGCCTGTAGGGAAAGATAAGGTAAAATAAATGAAGCGGCAAAGGCAGTAGCGCTTACCTCAACTCTCAGTCGAATTAATGTTGATGTGTTAAGTAGGAAGATTCCTTTTATTCAAAATGTACACGATAATACAATCAAACAAAGTAATGGGCATCGACAAAAACAATTATGATAAAAAATGATAATCGTACCAGAGAAAAACAAAGTGACCTACTCTACATCTTTAAACAATGTTACAATTTGTGTTAATGTTGTAGGCCATTTTCTGAGCCATCGTACCCTTTTAAGTTGTACTGATATATCATTGTTTCAACAAGTCCACGTAATTATAAGTTGTATTTGACTCATAGAAATGTTCATTGGACTAGAAGGACACACAGGTATATCATGAATGAGTACTTAACATTTAGAAAAAAACATAGACCTATACTGTTTGAATCCGTGACATTGCATACTTGTCATTGATGGTGACCTAACCTCCCATGGAGAAGCATGTTCTTTATTGGGAAAAGATCTTTAAGAGGGATCACTATAAACAGTCTGTAATTATGGCACCTTGTCAATGATTTGAATCCTCGAACTGGTCAGGTTGATGGTTTTAACAACTATGGTTATATCAGGTGACGGTGCATGTCTCCAGGACTCAATAACTATTAAATAGTTCACTCAAACACTGTTCTCACTGAGGAAGCTCAGGTCAGTTCCTGTGTTAGCTGTCAACTGCACAAGATCTGTGGTTCAAGAACTACGTGACTGTTTGTAGACTTATAACATGTTATCGAGCACATCATTGATACTCATAGCGAATGAAATACTTTTCAGAAATATATATGATCTTAAAATAATGACGTTTAGTTTTAGAGGGGTATCATTCATAAAAATGCTTATTAAGTTTACATCAGCATAATCCACAAGTATAGTATAGGTTATTTCACATTTGTGAAAATACCAATAACACTATACTAGTTTATATTGTCATCTGACGATAACTGGTTTCCTGAGTATGTAGCCTGATGATTGTGGTTTGATTGATCACTTTGCAGTTTCCCCCTATTAAAGGATCTTCATCATGTCAGACTCTACCCCTTCATTTAGCATAATTTTGGAATATGAATAGACTTATACTTGCACTGGTAAGCTGTGATTTATTTCCTGCTTGTTGTACCCTCCGTGCCATGTGTAAAAAGTGACATTGACATGGAAGTTAACAAGCTTTACAAGGATGTCATCTAATCAGTTGAAAATGACTCATTTCAAAGTATTGTCAGCTTTCATACCACGTTATTTTGACGTTGTATTAATAGCACTCTTTCCAAACGATGTCGATGTACCTTCGTATCCCCAGCTCCCTATTATGATACTGAGTGCAGCTTTGTAATGTAATATGAGACGATGCATAACCACCAAATCACTTTGTTTGTAATTGTAACATGATTGTTCAGTTATTTTATGTATTTTTAATGAAAATTGTGAAAAATAGTATGAAAACAGTTCCAAGGGCCTGAAACAGATTATAAAGATTTCGCTTGTAATAAATAGCAGCTATGATTGAATATTCGTGGACTTGATGTGAAAGGAAGGTTGGAAGGGCACGAGCTTTCCACATATGAGGTCCCGAATTCGGAATCAGAGAGTGCCCGGAAGGATGGAACGTGATTCATTAGCACTGTATTCATATACAAGGTGTCAGGCTGGAAGACTCCCATGTGAGTTAGAAATGTGCACTCTTGTGTGCTGGATTGATTGCAGTATGTATCCAATGACTGGGGATAAATAATGTAATGACGCACCGCGATTGTCATACATTGATACGTTCGCTAAATCATAACATCCATTTTATCATTATAACTATTACATGTAATTATTCTTATGTATTTCTTTGTTTCAAATTATTTTATTTTGTATTGTTTTATCCTTTGTTTTGCTAGTGTACTGTTGTTTTCATATTACTAAATGCCATCGAACATGTATAAGGTTTAACAGCTAAATATTTGTGTCATTCTATGATAATCTGCACCATTTCCACAGATTTTGGTCAATAGGCGTATGTGAAATTTCATATTCTATGTCTGACACGTGACATATAAAAACACGTGACAAAAAACAATAGAAGTAAAAAGGCAAAATTTGGTATCAAAAGATGCACAACTATCTATGAAAGACATATTCAAAGCAATTGGATGATAGCAGCATGCGTTTGGGTGTAATCGTGAAAAAACCAGAGTAGGATATTCATGAACCCTAAGGATTTAATGCGCTTTTAACGTACATTAGGGGTAAAATCCTTAATATGTGTTTTCTGGCCTTCCAGTAGCTAGTTCGCGAGGTTGTCCACCTAGGTTATGCTTATAGAAGGTCCTAGAAGACAATTCTGGGCCCAAACCTTTTATAACATTCCATGTATGAAAAACCCCCTTTGCTCCCTGGGTACAAAAGAAATGATAGGGATGTTCGAATCTATGCCAAACAACCACATACAAAGCTGCATGCACCGTGCTCTTTATTTCAACCGAAGCCACAATCTGTGCATTTTCTCTTTTTATTTTAACAAATGCCACAATTAGTGCAATTTCTTTTCTTTGAGCGTCATGTCCCCGCCAAGTCCCTTAGATCCATTTTTCAGGAAAACGAAACAAACAACTCATTTTTCATGAGCAATTATCGATTAAGAATGGGGTTTCCCCTTCGCCTTAAATCCATTACCTCAACTCATATTCTTTTATGCGTTATTTCATCGCGCAAAGCCGGGGCTCTCCCCTTTTAATAATCCATCATATCTACGAATAACATCTTTTTGCACGTACATGTAGTCTCGCAGGACAATATTAGTACTGTATTTCATTTCAAATTTGTCATTTAACATTTCATGCATTTTGTGAAAGCGAAGTTATAACAAAATATTCAAACGATTTTAAAAAGTGCTGAATAACGTTCTTATTTAAATATAGATTACGTCGAAAGCCAAACGAATATTTAAGCATCAATTTCAGATCATATTGACGGAAAACGTGTCCTGAGGGACTTGATGTATAAGCGTGGATGAAAGAGACATCATGCAATTACTTGGCGTTGCCAGAATTTGAGAAATCGTCGATAATCGTTATTTTGATTTGATAATTTTAGCTGTGCCTGCTAGTCACCTTGGCACGCGGAGGGTGGCAATATGGTGGGGGTGGTGTGGGGGCAGCGAGTGAGCGGAGGGGGGGGGGGGGGGGGTTATGTGCTAAATGGTTCCATTACATAAGCTCTAGCGATACTTGCTCCCATGACATATGCTCCGAAAAAACGACAAGGGTTCCGCGACTTCGGTCTGCTCAACCAACAAGATATCTGACAACAGCATTTCCACCAACCATTGCAATTTTAGCTCTGTTGACAAAATCTTCGCCGAAAAATCTCTGTCAACGAAATATCTTTCAACATAATCTCCGCCAACGATTGCAAGTGAACCAGCGACAATATCCCCCTTAACAACATAATTTATCTGATAAAAATGCTCCGTAAAGATTTTGATAGTTTTATAATGATCAACAATTTGATGAAAACACCGAAATGGTCTCGATTCTCCTCCGATTTATCTCGATTCTCCTCCACAGGAATACAAATACTGGTGGAGCATTTGCAGTAAAAAAAGATTAATAAATAGGCGTAATTATATCTCTTTCCAATGATATACATAAATATACAAACTCCAACATTACAGAGACGGATTATGTAAAGCAATCTTACATCTCAAAGCTGTAATTTTTTTCTTCATTTCATTCCAAATCGATTTTCCAAAAAGAGTATCTTTTTATGATTTGGACCGCACGGATATGAGTCAGTCAATCGTATAATTTAATGGGCGACTAAACTTTGCGGTCTCTTATCATATTGTACTTTGATGGGACATTCGTATTCTGATTCTGCCCGTGTATGGCTTATATGTCATTTCTACCACATAGTTTGTGTCGATAAATGTAGAGTAAGTGTATCTCTCTATCTTATAATGTGATTGGGAATGTACAACATGTCCTTGAAATTTATTTTTGTCTCGATTTTGTAAATAATGTTCTCTCCGATAGTGCGGTGGAATATCATTCGGAGACTCCATTCCCAGCAGACCAGAAACAAGACATTTGAGGAACGTTTGATTGGATTTATTTATTTTACTTTTGGGAAATATATTAAAACGTAGTATCATAGAGATCCATGCAGTTTGTTGAACAAATTCAAACAAAATGGCATAATTCTTTGGAGATGGGAAGATACATCGGAGAAGGTAAAGGGGCGCACAATATCACGCCCATGTACCCCCTTTCGTATACGCAACTGGCTGAAAACATTCAGTCTATCATCCATTATATTCTTCGAGAATTCGTTTTGAAATGTTACGTTTTCTTGAAATCGCAAATGCAAGCTAAATCCCCTCTCTCGTCAACTCAACAGGGGGAATATGACCCCTCGATCTTGAGTAAAAAGCAGCATAAAGCCCGGCGCAGAAAGAGCCGACTCGACCCGATCCGACTGGTTTTCAGCCTGATTAACTCAGTATGCGTTGCCTCAGGACTCCGGTTTTGTCAATCAACTGCCAGTCAGAGGTCATTCGATGCCGATTCAACATGTTGAATCGGCTCCGACTGAGCGAAACTGACTTTAGCCTGACTGAAAAACCAGTCGGATCGGGTCGAGTCGGCTCTGTCTGCGCCGGGCTTAAATCACAGATGTTGTTCCAAGAGGGGTGACATTTAAAAGCAATCCCGTCGAAATGGATGCGGGAAAGTGCTCAATTTCGAGGATTCATCTTTAGGTATTTTTAGTGGCGTAGTCTCCGTTAGTAGACACTGACGTTAAAGGGATCTAGTAACATTGTCCAAATCCGCAAAGTTTAATTAGAAATCTAGAGGTTCTCTCATACAGTGTTGTATCCTTATAACCAATAGGAGCATGGAACAGGTTTGATTTTTCGAATTACCCTTTGGTTAGAAACATATTTACAATAGAAGTGTTCGGATTTTTAAATATCCACTGGATATCGGTTCAATGAGTAAGCAGATATCACTTTGCATTTTCGCTCATTACCCGGCCATATAACCCAAGGAGCTTGAATAACGACCATTTAACGTGACATTTCCACACAATATTCTGAGGACACATCAAATCATAAAAGTACACATTTCAACCACCCACTCATCACTTTTTGCACATGCCAACAAAGTTACTATAGATCCCTTTAAGTAAAGCTTTTCAGGCTGGCTGACGATGTTACCCTAGTTACCCCAAGTAGCATTACGTTTCACTAAGTTAGCCGTGATCTCCACCACGGTGGAAATCAACTCAACCATTTTAATAGCTTTCGTCAACATTCCATGCCCTGTTAACTCCCCCCCCCCCCGAGACCTAGTGGTATTATA
Source organism: Echinarachnius parma (assembly GCA_037951105.1). Lineage (NCBI taxonomy): Eukaryota > Metazoa > Echinodermata > Echinoidea > Clypeasteroida > Echinarachniidae > Echinarachnius > Echinarachnius parma. Next base: position 16,696 of record JBAMJV010014667.1, read on the forward strand.
GAGATAATCTCCTCCGGTTACACGCAGTAAACCGATAAGAACGGTGTAAACGGTGATAAAATTCTACTAGAGGCACGAATCTCTCAACCTCTCCTCAGGCCTGAGAAGCGGTTATTTTCTAACTTGGGTGAAACGTAATGGTTTGGGATTGGATGTGTGATTTGTTTACCCGAATATGAGGTGATTTGCTTGACATGCTTGGGAATATGTTTTTATAAATGGGTACCCGAAAGGATGGAACGTAGTTCCTTAGCATTGTGCGCGCCCACAAGGTTGCCATTGGCTGGAATGCTCCCCAGGGAGTGGAAAACGTGCACTTTGTGTGCTGGATTGATTGCAGAATGTATCCAATGACCGAGGTAATAATATAATTGTAAAGCGCTTAGAGGTGATTATCAACCGTGATAGGCGCTATACGGTATAAAATGAGGATATTATTATTATTATTATTATTTTGTAGATGCAGAACACAGGAATTTATTTCGAACGTATTATATCAAACTATTCGCTTTTGGATTTGTATTCACCATCTACCGATCTAGATAATTTGTTTACTTGGGAGGGTAGCATACATTCTTTCGAAACTTCTTCTGTTTTCATACGTTTCTTTATTAAATTGTATAATTACTCACAATGTACAGAGCAGCTTATTATCCATTAAGCTTCTTTTTCCCCCTAGAATAACAAATCGAATATGACAGTTTCCTCTCTAACAAGATGCATAAGACCCTGATTCGTCCTTATAGATCGCTATGACAAGGGATCGATTTTGACTGATGTTATTTAAGAGATTATCGATATTCGATAATGAAGAACTTATATCCATTCAGCTTCTTATTTTCCAAGAAAACGAATCGAATATGACAGTTCCCTTTCTAACAAGATGCATATGACCCGATTCGTCCCTGGAAAATAGATCGCCGTGACGAGGGATCGATTTTGTCTGATATCATTTAATAATTGATCGATACTCATCATCTGATCAATTTCGCTGGCATATTGGCCAACAATATATCAAATGAAGGGGGTGAGACTGAGATAAACTCAGGTGAAGAAGAAATGGGAAGAGAGGACTGGAGGGAAATTTTAAAAGACATATTACACACGAGCTGACCACACGAGCAATGAAAATTAAGGGGTTTCTGGGACGAACGCCGTACTAGGGTTTTCTATAGCTCAGTACAGCCGGTAAGGGCACGCGGTCTATCATTCCGGAGGTCTCGGGTTCGAATCCCGTTGGAATCCCATTTTCTTTGCTCTTTTAAAATCATATTATATATTATATATTTCTAGTCAGTTTCTCCATATGTTTGAATTAAAAGACATATTAAATACAAACTAGGTTTATATACTTTTTTTTAATGAAATAAAAGGCATGAATTATTGAGACTGTTTCAGAAACATGAGGTTCATATTTTCACACGCGAGGGCCAATAACTAAGTAGATGTTTATATTTGGCTATATTAATTATTAGCATCATTAGCATCATGAGCATGATAAATTAACTGCAGCAATACTTTTCTGAAGATTTTATTAGCATCGTGACGAAATTGATATTTCAGGGATCCACAATTCACAGGCTCTGCACCCTATAGTGGATCCCTACATGTTCACAACAATTTATTATATACTTTTTTTATAAATCAATGTTCGTTTGTATTTAATTTATATTGATTATATTGATATACCATGTTACGTTATATGTTTTATAAATTTATTTTGTGAAAATGGAAAATAGACTTGAACTTCAAACTTAACTTGAACATAATAATTTTATAATAGGCTGCTCCCCACACTCTATGGATTCACTATCCCTCTATCTCGCCTTGGTTGACATAAGTTATGCAACTGCCCACATCCATTTACTAAATCAAATAGTATCCATTTCAGTCAACGCACTTAAATATGTCTACATTTCAACCTTTTCAACTGTACTGGCCACTTGCTATCTTCATGGGTGTTATTTCGACCCGTCCCAAGTAGCTATAGTAAGTAGAAGAACGCGGGAGGGAGGGGGGGGGGGGGGGGGTGGGGGGTACTTGTTACCCGTTATTTCATTCGAATATCTGTTAAGTCGAAGTTAAATAATATGTATTTACTAACGCGCATTATTTGTAATTGTTTTTTAAGAAAGTCTGTTCTTTTATCAGACACCAATGGTAAGCAGGTTATGACAATTTCGTCTATGTTACAACATGCAAAGGAAGAACAAAACTTTCATCAGCTATCAGATTATTTCGTTCGAACGGAGATGCATTGCTGCATGTATGTAGCTTATCAATTATGCACATGAATAGGGGAAATAATAATGATGTGAAACTTTTTAATATGCAACACTTCAAAGGGGGAATTCCCATTTCGCGATATTAATGTATAATTTACAATCATGATTCACAATGTCGATTAATAATGCTGCAGCTCATGAATATAAACAAGGAGCGAGTGAAATAGTCATCATGAACCACGTTAAAGTTAAAGTCTTTCCCGTACCAATGTTGGCACATAAGGCGGCGCCTATCTCCGTTTCAATAGCCCTAGGCCACACGTCTACTAAATGTAGCGAAAGTTACAGAAGGGGGCTAGTCCTCTGGTAACTCGTGTGATTAACTTTCCCTTCCCCATTCTTTAAATGCCGAGTGTCTGGCTAGAAGGCAGGAGGTACCGTTTTTAAAGTCTTTGGTATCACCCGGTCTGGGTTCGGGCCCGGGACCTCCAGTGCATGAGGTACCGCTAAGCCACCATGCTCGGTACATATGAACCACGGGAAACATGTTATAGAGTTGCTGTACGGATGTAGGAAAATAATCTGGAAGTGGGCTTGAGGGAAATCTTAAAATAAATATTATATAAAAAACATGTGTATATACTTTTTAAATGACAAAACATGCATGCAATTGGTGACAGAATATACGTAGCTGTTTCAGAAAAATAATCCGCAGTCTAAAAAAAAAAAAAATCATATTTTTACACGCGAGGTATAGGAAAAGAGCGTCTGAAATAAAATACATTTTATTTTCTGTTTCACAAACAATTACAGCTGCCTACAAATAAAAATAGACAAAATATAATTAAACAGAAATCTGTTGAATGAAGTGGTGCTCTGGGGGAATGCTAATGGAATGAACATGACTGCAGAAGTTTATTTTAAGAAAATAGCATCCACAACTTTGCTCTAACTTCAGGCAAAACAGCCACTCTGAATGTCTCCAAAGATACTCGGTAAGGGATTTCTCGACCAGAGACAACATCTATGTGCTGCAATGGCGTAGTGCTACGGGGGGTAAACGAGGTAAATGGCCCCAATGCGATTCACAGGCATAAACATTACACACAATACAAGGGGACAATTAAAGGGATGTAGTAACTTTGTTGACATGTGCAAAACTTGATGTTTGGTTGATAAAATGTGTATTGTTTGTGATCTGATTTGTCCACTGAGTAATGTCATCTGGTCATAATGTGTGAAAATGTTACGTTAAGCGGATGTTTTATGGCCAAGTAATGAGCGAACATGCAAAGTGATAATCGTTAACTCATCGAACTGACTTTGTACACAATTATAACTTTCCAATTGATAATTAAAAAATCCCGGTGATCGCTTCAATCGTAAATATATTTTGAACCAAATTCGAAAAAACCAAGACCTGTTCCATGCTTCTGTTGGTAATACAAATACTACAAGGTATGATATCACCACCAGAGTTCAAAGTAAGACTTGTGGATTTGGACAATTAATGCTACTAGATCCCTTTAAATAAATTCATTATTGCCCTTAATGTAGCGCCCCCGCCACTAAGCAGGTTCAAGCCACGCCATCGATGCCTTGCATTCATCATTAGTGTCTGTTATTTTGTCGCACCCACTCAGTCACGTGACTAATTGCGACGTCCCCATAGGCCAACCAACGACGTCATCCTAAAACAAAAACAATGTCAGTCGAACATTGCTATTTGTAGAGAAGTTAACTTTACAAAAAAGCAACAACAAAGATAAAGTAGAAATGTGTTGTTTTATTCCAATCAGGCTGGACAGAGTGACATATCAGGTATAAATCTTATAAAGTTATGTTTGAATCAAGAAATAAAAACATGCCCAATTTAATCATAATGAACGGTTGACAATGCATTTTCTTTTTCTCTTCTTTTTCTATCACAATAAAGTTGAACTCCTCATAGTACGTCTACAGCACTGCCATGACTAGTATTCTTGATGGGAAGTTTCACAAACAGACTCATGCTAAAAATATTCCACAAAAATGAAATGAGACGGAGACCAAAAACTGATTGGGGGCTGTTGTACTCGAAATTACTTGCCTTGACGTATTCCCACAAAGAAAAACAACTTGGTACATGTGATAAAGGTCGCTCAAACTCTGGTTTGATCAATCTTTATGTTCTTTCTATAAAACTCTCCGCCCTTATCGGATTGCAAGCACGACCTTCTGTCTTTCTTAAAGTGATCCGTTAACTTTGTCAAAGTCAACCAACATCACTTGAAGCTTTCACATTTTTCTTGCACCTGGTTGTTTGGATCATGGTAACATATGAATAAACTGGGTTTTAATTTATAAAATGTCTCACTAATTATTGAGATACATAATTTAATTAAAAAGCATTCCGTAACGCTGTTCGAAAGTGGTCACAATCAATCGGCAGTAGATGATGCAAACTGACATCAATGGTCACCTTTGCACTAGATTAACAGTGTTTTTTTTTCTATGAAACTATCACTGACATACATTATATCATTCTGAAGCATCTTACAATGATATTGGTTTCAGGTTGAAGTTTTAAATATCACTTTCGGAAAAGCCTTGTGAAGTATATTGGATAACTTTAACCAGTTTCGTTTCGTGATATTGTAATTTCCATACAGTGTATACAAGGTACACCACCCGTAGGCAATGGATCCTCCCTGCATTGCTCTACCGCTTCGCTTCACATCTCGTGTCAGTGTCAACACTAAATCATGTCAATGGGATTTATCCTCTTACTTAGGATTTACTTCATATTTAAACCTAGTACTCGCAACCGATAATATAAAACATGATTCCCTCTAAAATCGGGTTCAGAGCCCCGAATCAAAACCTACTAGAATTATTCTGCACAATGCTCAGTCATTTAAATGCAGTTGTGTTTTTTGAGGTGAAACGTGCAGTGTGGACGCACATTGTTTACATCAACCAACAATATACACATGACCTTAGGCGATACTTGTTATTACAGCACAGATAGAGGTTTTCCTAGTCAAGCACTAACCCTGACCCGAACCCTAACCCTAACC
>JBAMJV010014668.1:0-18369 GCA_037951105.1 Echinarachnius parma
GGGGGTTAAACCCCCTAACCCCCCCCCCCCCCCCCCCCCAATAGATCAACCACTGAGGTTGAACAGGCATCTATAACTGATCAGTGATCCAATGAATTTTAAATATTGTGTGTTTGTTTTAATTTGAGACTTATATCATATGCCTATACCATAATTATTATTGTAAGATACTTCTGAATGATATTTGATAGTTTCGTATAAAAACACTGTTTACCTATTGAATAAAGTGAAAATTGAAGTTCGATTTTATCACTATGATCACTTAAAATAATCCATTACCTTCATAAGATTCTTTTTCCGACAGCGATGTTTGAGACTTTAATTATATACCAATAACATTGTAAGATTTCTCTGAATGACATGTGACAGAAAGTTAACATTTATGCCATAATTCTACCACCAACTGAAGATTGATATTGAATACAATCGAAGGTTGTTATGGAAGCGCTTTTCATTCAATCATAAACATCTCCATAATTAGGGGGACATTATTTTGACAAATCGAGAATTTAATGAAGTTTACGCAATGACCTACCGATTTCGCAGATGTCTCCAGACCATCCTCGTTTACAGTTGCAGGTAAACATGTTGATGCCGTCGATGCAGGTCCCACCGTTCAAACAAGGGCCGCTCTGGCACTCACTGATCTCTGTATACATAGAAACATGGATATCGAGTCCAGTGAAAAATAATATAAACGGAACCGTTGTGTATAGGGTAGTTTAGCCCCCAAAGCTAGTGCCCACAAGAGCTACCATGATTCGAACAGAAGCATTTTGTATTATCACAATGTTCAATGCAAACAAATTAAATCAGAAAGTTAGTTCATAGTATGTAAAACCAAGTTGAATGATTCCGCATTGGCAGGCACAGCAACTATGTACACCAGTGGACTAATAAACAGGGGAACCTACCAACATGACCTCTGCCCTCTTTAATATTATGCGAGTCAAGTTGGGCCTGAGTTTTCGGACTTAGCATTATCTTTACCTAAATCAAATGCCAAGGTACATATCAAAACATGGAGCTATATAAATGAGACCAAAAATGGTGAATCATTATAAACATGAACAGGATAGAGAGAGCAAGAACATAAGCGACTGTACTAGTAAATACATGATTTTGAGCAGATCTGATGCAGTTTTCCCTTTAATTTTACCTAGCTCGCAGTTGGTGCCCGTGTAGCCTGCTGCGCATGAGCAGTTGTAGCTGAGATGTTTATCCAAACAGGTGCCTCCATTCTGGCAGGGGTTAGACGCACACTCATCGACAGCTAAGTAAAACAAAAATATAAAAACGATTCAAGTCCATCAAACGCCTTATTTATCATTACAAAGTATCATGTAAAGCACATTTAAAAAATGTCTTCATAATTTGTAGTTTAAACACACCTATCAATGTGTCGATCATTATACCATCTCAAATGAAGCGCGTGATCAGGACTTACATACTAATGCTATTAATTATTGATAAATAATAATAGATCTCATAGATAACACTCACATGATGATCAATTAACCACTCTATTATGCAAGACTATTACAAAACAGTTAGAGTTGGTATTTACTTCAAAATAGTTAAAACATAAGATGAAAATATCTTATAAGGTAATCATACTTGTAAATCCAAGTAAATATCATAATTATACTTAGAATGTGTACTGCGTATAGGATTCGGGTACAATAATTTGAGTATACGTACATAGTTCACATCGGGTCCCGGTCCATCCAGCCTGGCAGGTACACGTGTATGCATTCAGCATATCCTGACACACGCCATTATTAAGGCAGGTTGTAGGTGTACAGTCAGGCGTATCTGCATGGAAATGAAATACATGTACATGTAATTACAATAATGGCGTTAGATTGAAATACGTACAAGAATCAAATATCGAACTTATCTTCCACATGGCTCTGTTTAAAATGCAAAATACATGTACAATACAAAATACTACTATTGATAATTTATCATGTTTATTGGTGAAAGAAACTTCTGTATCATATATTATTGGCCCATATTCTGAAGTTGTGAAAACAAATTTAAACGCGTGATGTATTAGACAGGACCTACAAGAAAGGGGGAAAAATAAGTTTTTAAATTGAAAACTGATAAAACCCTTTCTTACCAATTCGATATAATTGCGACTAAACCTGTTGACAACACAATTAAAATAATAAATAAATGTGTGACACTTTAATCATATGTTCAAAAATATACCTTCATGTAAAATGAGTATGGTATCATTTAACTGACAACTTATTTTGTGAAATATACCTTTATCTTAAACATGACCAAAATGGCGTTTATCGCTTTTTGCAAAACATTTACACCGGTGGTGTTTCACAAAGATCCTAAGTTGAACTTAGCCGCTTGTAGTCTTGGAAGTTAGACATGCAAGTATTTGAGACTGCCAACCACAATCAATAACTTCAAGGTTCCTTGATAATAACAAATACTACTGATTTTTATCAAAATGTACGCATTTAAAAAAAATTTAACACCCCCTGATGACGAAAAGTTTCATACCTAGCTCGCATCGGACCCCCTGGTACCCAACTGGGCATGCGCAGGTGTACATGTTGATGCCATCCGTACAGGTGCCTCCGTTCTGACAAGGATTCGACGCACACTCGTCAATATCTTTACAAAAAAGGAAAGAAGTAGAAAATATTGCATTGTTAATAAAACACTAATCATTATGAATATATGCACAGCACTTGGAGATCATAGTCATTTAAAACGTAATTAGTTACGAAAATAACAATTTTACCCCTTTTTCATTATGCCTTGAGCATATTTTTAGTGCAGGTTTCTGTAAAGAAATATTACCATTAGCCTATTTTCCTCACGTGACATCTTTATAATATGTTAAGACAACAAGTTTTAACTCGTAAGAAACAATCCACTCCTTTACAAGACCAAGTATAGCATAATACAATGTAAATGCAGCAGTTAGAAAATCATCTGATTGTTCAGTGTAGGTTATATTTAGGTGTTTTAGTTTTCCTTTAAATTCAAGTTCACACTTTGCTTACTTTAAATTGCATACCGAATGTAGGTATAGTTTGATTTAGATTGAAGGGAGTTCGATAACATATTTCCTATTCGCTTCTTTCCTTCTTTCCTTCTTAAAATGAAGCACATGAAGCTAATTTGACGCCCTTCTGTCAAAGAAACCGAACAAAATATAATGATGTCGGCGTCCATAATACTTACTCCTCTCGCAGTTTGTTCCATCATATCCAGCTATACAGTTACATGTGTAGTCGTTGACCCCGTCGACGCACGTGCCCAGGTTTGTACAAGGGCTTGATGCACACTCATCAATGTCTGTTTCATAAGAAAAAATACAAATGTTAAATTCATGCTTTTCAATAATGTTACTTATACACATAAGGAACACAATCGTAATTATTGCAGGTCTCAGTAATAAAGGTGTTGATCTGTTTTCGTTTGCAAAAATGGACAATATCACGTGTATTTTCCACATATTTAAACATCTTTAATAAATGTTGAATTATGATGTCAATCATCTTTTGTGTTTTTGATTCTTTTATTTTATTTCAGCTGGAGTAAACCACTTGATTGGCCTCCCGGAGCTTCACCAAGGCTCTGTTTACAATTGCATTATATAATATAAAATAAAGTTTGTAATGCCCATGTGTCGGAGTTCCGAATTAAAATACTCAATGTAGCAATACGGATACTACATCTCCCTTGTGTGTTATACCTGATAGGGATGAGAGCATAGGAGTACCGACGAGGTGTTTGGGGTGTTCAAACACCCCTCTTTAGCAAGAAAAGGGACTGTTTTAGGTATTCAAACACGCACCAACTACGCCACTGAATGAAGCTATAAAAAACCCTCCTTGAACAAATCCTGGGTACGACTATGAACGAGAGAGTCGTCGAAAGTTTGATAAATAAAGGATTGTTAACGTTTAACAAAATGCATTTTCACAGTAATACATGATTAACCTAAGCATCAACTACACGTGTAAATTTTATACACAAAGGACGAACCACTTACTTATTTCACAATGTATACCGTTGTACCCTGGGCGACAACTACACGTGTACCTATTCTCCATATCATTGCACGTAGCACCATTCAGACACGGGTTGTTGTTCAGGATACACTCGTTGATATCTGAAATTAACAAAAAAAGCAATAAGATAATCGATTTAATTATTTATCTATTTCTTCTGTTTTACTTCGGCATCTATGGTTTTCTCTCACTCTGTTTATGTTTTAACTTACATAAAAGTATACAAGATAAGTCGTTGGTATGAAATTATGTTTGTTTAGCACATAAAGAAGTGACACACATTTTTAAACACAACACTTACTGCACTTTAAATTATATTTGTATTGTTTTGAGTGAGTCGAGGCAATGCTTTGGTAAGAATAACAGCATGTTATTTTCATTGACCTCTTTCCAAGTAATTAACGAGTCCCCCAAAACATCAAATGAGCAAATCATTTGCATTATTGATTCGACCTTATCAAACCATTTTACATGCATTAGGGAATAAACAAAACACGTCTGCGTGTAACATCAAATGCATTATGTAGAGATGTATGTATTTGTTTTTTTAATATATTACTTGTACAATGAGTTGATGGTAAAAATGATAACTTCGACGAAGTTCTCACCAATAAGACAGTTTGTTCCGGTCCAACCTGGGTTGCAGTTACACATATACCTGTTGACCTCATCTACGCAGTCTCCATTTACACAAGGGTTGGACGAACATTCGTTGATATCTAAAAACATCAAAAACGATCATGTACTCAAACACATTAGCTTAAGATAAATACGAGGCAAGGTCAAAATGGACGTTGTTCTTCATATTCGTTTGATATAATTATTACAATTATATGAAACCGTAGGCAAAATATCACTAGTCTTCTACTGCAGACCCTTAACGACATAGTGTTCCATTATGTGTTTAAGAGTCTGCAGTAGAAGACAATGATAATGATGGATTTTCATATTATGATCATATTTTTCTGAAAACCTTCTTATTTAACTCTCTTTTGTAGAATAAACTATTATCTTTCAAACAGTCGAAATCATGTTAGGGGTGTTGGTTCCCTTAAAACTTACTCTCATCACATATGGTTCCTGTGAATCCAGCGGCACAGGTACAGGTGAAGCTGTTGACCCTGTCCTCACACGTGCCTCCATTTTGACAGGGATTGGATGCGCACTCGTCGATATCTATGAAGAGATGAAAGGGATACATGAAACCAAAGCAAATGTTTACTATCTTTGTCACTTTGCAATATAAGACAGTAAAACCATAGTATAATCATGTGATGGAAGTATGATTTTAGGTAATTTCGGTACTTTATTTAGTGTAATAATTATTACCGTTCTAATGCTCTACACATGTATGTCTGCTTCGAGAAAACAAAAACCTTGCAACCATTTCAGAAGGTACAACGATGGATAATCGTTACAAGAGTTGTCTTGCTCAGTTGGTAGAGCACCGGTCTTCTCATTCCGTAGGTCTCGATCGGCCTCGAATCCCGGGTAAGCCCTTTTTTCTTTTCTTCTTTGCTCATTTTCATTGATAATCTTTTACATATTTCTGGTCAGTTTCTGTATGTTTGAAATAATTAATAGTCATATAACAGTTGCATTTGATTGATACGTACTCATTTCGCAGAGTGTTCCATTGTAACCGGGAAGACATGAGCATGTGTAGCCGTTGACAGCATCGTTACACGCACCGCCATTTTGACATGGCATGCTGCTGCATTCATCGATATCTAAGCATTGAAATAAAGAATAAACGACATATTAAAGGGATCTAGGGGATCTAGTAACATTGTCAAAATCTTCAAAACTTACTTGGAACTCTAGCGGTTCTCACATCTCATTGTATTCATATTACCAATAGAAAGCATGGAGCTGCTTTCGGTTTTCCAAATGTATCTGCCGTTATAACGATATGTATGATTGAAGTGTTCAGGTTTGTAATTATCTAGTGGAAAATCATAACTGTGTACATAGGCAGTGCAATGAGTACGAGAATATCTCATTGAATATTAGCTGATTACTCGGTCATATGGCATAATTTCACCTTGGAATTCTCACACATCAATCAGTGGACATATCAGATCACACAAATCATTATAAATGATCAACTATTCATTAGTTTTGCACATGTCAACAAAGTTACTAGATCCTGTAAATAGGAGTAGGATATGAACAGAAAATACATCATAATAAGACACTGCAGTAGATGTAAAACTGTATTCAGTAACGGTGTTTACATCATATAGATGTTTTTTTTTCAAATTAATTCGCCACGTTAACCTATATGTGCGTAGACCCTACGTAATACGTTCTTGAATTGTACACTATACCGACATCGATTTTATTGGGTACGCAACAACATTATAGTCCATTCGACTCGCAATTGATAAATGCCAACTCCCTAGGGAGCATTGCAGCAGGCTAACCAACTACTGGCAATAATGTGCAATCACTTTTACTTACTTGTTTGGCAGTTCATTCCAGTAAAGCCTGCGAGGCACATGCAAATGTACATGTTTGTTCCGTCGAAGCAGGTCCCTCCATTCACGCAAGGGTTCGATGCGCACTCGGGAATATCTGAGCATTGTCAACGGAAGTTAAAAGGATTGAGATAATTATATAAACTGGGCTCCAAAAGAAACGTATCACTTTTCAGAGCGACGCTCACTAAAATCCATAGCATCAAATTGAATCATATTTAGAAACAGATAAGCTATCATTCTCCTTATGAAGCATATCTGAAAAATGTAAAGTTTGCTTTTGTCCAAAAAGAGAAAAATGCCATGGAATCACTACAGGTCACTTTTCAAAATTCACAGAAACTGCTCGCTGCGAACCTCCACGAAAGGCGGTCTATTCAGAACTTTCAATAGCTATTCATTCAACTTCAAAGCGGGTTATGTAACCACTAGACTGGCTATTGTCCGTACCGAGCTCTGTGCCCGGAAAGCGAGCAGTGTCTGTGATTTTTGAAACATTACCTCATGCGATCTCACCTTATTTTATTCTTTGTTGACTAAAGCAAACATAATCTTTTTTAGATGAGCTTGCTAAGGAGTATTATAGCTAATATATGCCCAATTATGATTAATTATTATGCTTTGGATTTTAATGTGTGTCGCTCTGAAGAAGTGATAAGTTTCTTTTGGAGCCCAGTTTACTATCTACCGGTATCATTTACTAGAACTATGTTGCCTCTCTTATATTATGATAATTATTACTTACAACTGTTGCTAATGCTACTATGGAGTACAGAGTCCCATTCAAATTCCAATAATTCTAGGTTGTTAATGCATTTAAGTCAGAACTCGATCAAAGTAAATGCATAATTATTATGAGTAGCTTCATGACCATGATAACTCGATTAGTGGTTTACCATCTCAATCCGGACCGGTATTAGGTAAATTACGAAGTGGGCATCGCTATATCAACAAAACAATTATCTACACAAACTTAAACGAAAGTTTTCTCCAACCTATAGTGGTCTAGCAGTAATTAAATCGGGGGGTGGGGGGGGTAAAGGGAAAGGGGCAAGATACCATGCCATTGGGGGCAGCGTGAGAGCATGACATAAACATGTGATAGCAGCAGCCGGGTAAGCTACATCATATGTGGTCCATGGCCCCCTTGTCTACCTTGCAAATGGGCCCAGGAGTATGGCCCCTCGCCTACCTTGGTGGCTACGCAACTATGGGTCAACATAAATGTCGCGCAATTACATAGTATTTGTCAAAAATCGTGTATCGTGTATCGTTCAAGTAAATCCGCTCTGCATGATGCATAGCTTATACCCCTTCCTGTTCAATATTGTTTAACTATAATTTTGGGCGATAAGAAAAAAAAAATGATACTGAAGAATCTTGACTATAGCACCTCATTAATACAAATAAATTCTTACCGTCTTCACATCTGAGTCCAGTCCAGCCGGCCGCACAGGTGCATTCATACCTGTTCTGGAGGTTTCTGCACGTGCCCCCGTTCGTACAGGGCCCGCTCATACACTCGTCGAAATCTGGAAGACATTCAAAGAATAGTACAGTTTATGTTTAGAGGGCGCTTCAATAAATAATGTATTAGTGAGGTAAGAGAAAAGTGAATGTAATTTTGGACTAATTAGCACGTGATTTCAAAGATAAAATAAACCTTTTATTGACCATCTTGACCAAAATTGGTTCGGAAACAGCTGAAATACCGAATTAAAATGATTTTAGGCCCTAGCAGTTGTCAATAAATTAGGAAAATATGTATAATGCCCTACACATGTTCAAACGTGCACCAAGGTTGCTTTTAAATTGTTTTGATGATTTCTCTATTTTATCATTATATAATCATTTTCATATTTGTAAGAAATGGTTTAAACTTTCAGGTGTCTAGAGGGCGACTTATTGTGCCATTTTTGTCAATTTTTGCAGTATACAGTTTTTGAAACTAGATTTCTGTTTGGGTCGTACCTTTTCATTTTCTAATATCAGATTGTGTATATAACTTTATTGTCAGCACCATGTTTCTTATGTAAATTTATAGAATAATATGATTTGAATTTCAAGCACGTAGTTATCAATATATTTTAACAAAAGTTAGCGTACATATTACAGGTTTGTAAAATGCGCTATATAAATGCATTATTATTATTATTATTATTATTACTTACCTTCTTCACAGGTAGGTCCCGTCCATCCATTGATACAGGTGCAGGTGTAAGCCAGACGATCGGACTGGCAGATTCCCCCATTCTTGCAGGGCACATCAATACATGGATCAATAACTGGAAAGAGGTGAGGGGGATCCATTTAAGATTAATTGTAATATTTAAAAAGTATGTAATTTCCCAAAATCTCAGAAAATGCTATCTTCTTCACAACGGTGCAATAATGTTTAATTTTGTAAGAACACAACTAATGACAGCATATTTAAATTTAACTTGGTTTTTGTTGCACAACTCGGATTACTACAAAGATCCAAATTGAAACTTTAATTTGTCTTATTTTCTTCGACATCTCGAAAAACAATACTGACTATCTTTACATCGGGTTCAATGATATTTTTTTAAGAACACTACTAATGACAGCATATGTATATTTAACTTGGTTTAATTGCAAAACTTAACATTACTTTAAAGGTGAAATTATAAAAGTATATGTCTTATTTTCATCGAAACCTCGATAAATTAAAGGGATAGTTGAGTTCTGGTAAGGAGAGTACAGTTTTAGTGAAACTGAATTTTAGTAACCAAAACCTGCATCATTACATTACAAACTAATAGTTATAACTAGAAAGGAACACAAAATTACAAATGACGTAGTAAAGATCATGTTATCATTCAAAAAGAGCCGTTAAAACGTAAGAGGGCGCTCTCTAAACACTCATCGGTTTCAACCATTTTGAATAAAATATTGTGCATGTGATGCTTTGTTGAAATAGTGATTAGATAGAGAAATAACCAACAACTATTTAAATACCTATTTTGTAACTTTTTTGAAAAGAGGAAGCATTTTTTTGAATTTTTAACGGCTGGTTCAAAATTCTCTAATAAACATTACTTTAAAGGTGAAATTATAAAAGTATATGTCTTATTTTCATCGAAACCTCGATAAATTAAAGGGATAGTTGAGTTCTGGTAAGGAGAGTACAGTTTTAGTGAAACTGAATTTTAGTAACCAAAACCTGCATCATTACATTACAAACTAATAGTTATAACTAGAAAGGAACACAAAATTACAAATGACGTAGTAAAGATCATGTTATCATTCAAAAAGAGCCGTTAAAACGTAAGAGGGCGCTCTCTAAACACTCATCGGTTTCAACCATTTTGAATAAAATATTGTGCATGTGATGCTTTGTTGAAATAGTGATTAGATAGAGAAATAACCAACAACTATTTAAATACCTATTTTGTAACTTTTTTGAAAAGAGGAAGCATTTTTTTGAATTTTTAACGGCTGGTTCAAAATTCTCTAATAAACCCGGGGCCCCGGGTTTATTACAAATTGTTATATTTATGGATATTTCAGCCGTTTCTGAACCGATTTTGATCAAACAAAGATGATTTTATTGTTTAAATATTATGCTCTTTCAAATTTTACACTCAGTTTTTCATTACCTCACAAACCAATTAAGTAGTCTAACGCCCTCTCTACCAAAACTCAACTTTCCCTTTAAATATTATCTTTTCATCGGGTTTAATTCCAATTTCGTAAGAACACTACAAATGTTGGCATTTTAAAATTTATCCTGGTTGTGTTATTTAACATTCGGATAACTAACCATATTAATTTTCAATGATATACGTCTTATTTCCTTAAAATCTCGATAAATAAAAGTGAAGTTCTGATGCTGTAAGTACACTACTGATAATAATAACTTATTTAAAATCAACTTGTTTTATTGCAAAATTTGTAATACTATAAAGATCAAAATTCGAATCATTTTAATGAAACATTTCTTTTTTTCTTTGAAATTTTGGTAAATACTTACTAGTTTCGCATCGGGTTCCTGCGAAACCGTCGGGACAGACACAGGTAAATGCATTGTCCTGGTTCATACACCTAGCATTGTTCAAGCACGGGCTGCTAGCACATTCGTCAATATCTATAGACAGAACAATTAAACACAATTATGAGCTGGTTATAGGGTTGCCATTATTTCGTCTATTTAACCCTTTCAAGACTGCTTGAATGTGTTGGTATAAAACGCATTTTCCTTCGACCACAGCTGGCTAGATTATTCTCAAGACCAGTCTTTAATATTTATGTTATAGTATTCATATTTACAGGGCGGCCCTAAACGGGTTGCACATATTATGTTCAATAGCATGGGGACAGGTGACAGCATGACAGGTTTTACGGGATGAGGAATATTCTTCTGGGAAATAGAGTACAGAAGCCATGACGTCATTCAAATCTTTTTATAGAATTTTCAAATTTGAACTTCATTTTCAGAAAGAGCATCAAAAATCATGTCTAAATACCGAAAAGCAATTGAAATTGTTAAGTATTGGCTGAGATATATGCCCATCCTAATGAATTTTACTTCAATGGGCGATCAGTGTTATAGTGCACTGGTTCATAAAGTTATTAACATATTCATTTGATTTTCGGTATTTGGACATTATTTGTTATGCTCTTTCTGAAAATGAAGTTCAAATTTGAAAATTCTAAAAAAATAGATGTTTATGACATCATAGATGACATCACACTTCACCACTCTATATCATAGCAAGATTTGGGATCATGTTCAATACGTATTCCTTGTTTGTTTTTGTCCATACACATGGCCAGAAAACCTTGGTTAGCGGAAGGCTTTTAAAAGTAGCATTTACGCCCTCCTCACTCACACCCGACGAAACATATAATTAAACAGATAGGAAAATAGTTATGGTGTCTTTAAATGGTGGTTGAATATTTCAGATTATAATTTCGAGAGTTATTTAGATTAAAGTAAATAATTAATATCTGAATATTAATTTGAAAAGAAAAAATATCATCGTGACTTACCAACGCAGGTATAGTTGTACTCGATGTCGATACATGCTTGGCCGGGGAGGCATGGGTCACCTATACATTCATCTCCATCTGTTATGAGTAGAACACAACATTACTATGGACAGGGTCTGGTTTTGTTATTATCTTGTATATCATTGAAGCAATTATTTTAACTATTCCATTAACAGTCAATCAGCACGGAGAATTATAGATGTTACGGTAGTTACAAGGATTAGACAATTATAACATAAATAAATTTGAAAAGTGCTATGAAACATGGCCCAGAACAATTAGCATTGATAGTTCAGGACTTTGACTTTTCGAGCGCCATCTACGTTTGTATTGTTATAAATAGGTTACTAGAAAGAGGATATAATGACAATGCATGAGACGGGTTTTCTAAAAGATGGCCTACACAATTTGTTTAAGCAGAACTAGAGGGAAAGATAAGACGATTAGGTTCAAAATTTATTATCATACTTAAAACAGTCAAATGACATTTTAAATAGGCCGGTTTTGTTTATGCTGCGGTACGTCTTTTCTCAACATTTATGTCCATGCACATTGTCAATAAGCCCTGCACAGTTACTTGTATAACCTAAAGAAACATAGACGGAATGCTCTGCCAGTAAGTCAGTTAGTCAGTAAGTCAGTAAGTTAGTCAGTCAGTAAGATAGTCAGATAGTCAGTCAGTCAGTCATCCAGCCAGTCAGTCAGTTAGTCATAATGGTCAGTCACGTCGGTCAGCATATTCAGTAAGTCAGTCAGTCAGTCAGTCAGTCAGTCAGTCAGTCAGTCAGTCGGTCGGTCAATCAGTCAGTCAGTCAGTCAGTCAGTCAGTCAGTCAGTCAGTCAGTCAGTCAGTCGGTCGGTCAATCAGTCAGTCAGTCAGTCAACAGTAGGGAGTCGGGGTCGGTCAGTCAGTCAGTCAGTCAGTTTGTGTTATTCGTTTGCAAACAACTCAGATGCATTAACAAAATGATATCATTGCTGTTGTTATTATTTGTTTTCAATTGATCCTGTTTAATCAAATAATTGTAATGATACACAGTCATAACAAGGCGGTATAATAGACTTACCAAACAGCCAGCTGAATGAAAATCCCATGAATTCCCTGTTCCTGTCCGAGTAGAAATTAGCCCATATACGGTCTGAAATTATTTCAAAATCGGCTGGGGGAGAGTAAACGCCACTCCAGCTGTGCAGTGAGTTGGTGAGATCGACCAGGGGACCGCTGCCGATTTGGAGTTCGTCCTTCCGCGCCTCGATGGTGATATTGTTGCCCCCGAAGGAAATCTTGATCTGGAATGGGTCAAAAGAAAACACTATATTAATATAAGGAATCTAGTCAGTTTTTTGGCATGTGCACAAACTAACAAAGTGTTTCAAGAATGTATATTTATGCGGTCTAATATTGTTGAAAATTATAAAATAAAATTTAACCGAGTGGTGTGAGAAATAACACACTTACCAAACAGCCAGCTGAAAGAATAATTCCACGTTAAATGGATTTTATATGGTCTGTTAATGAGCGAAAATAAATCTGAAGTGCTTTTTGAAAACTCACTGACATTACCTTGTATAAAGTTGAAGATCTCCCAGGAAGACTTTCAAATTCAAACATTTCAATCACAAAAATCTCAAATCAATAACGAAAGAGACATTCGGAAGACTAAAAACTGTTCCAAAACCTCCTATTCGTAATACGAATACCCAAGGAAATGTGACTGCTTAAGCTCCATGCAATAAATATTGTTGTCGATTTTGATTTTCTTACTAAATTCCTTTAATGATAGTTCATTGTATACTGTAATTTGTCGGTGTATGTACACGTCAAAGCCGGTAAACTACATGTATCTCGAAATCAAATCTGACCAAGTGGTCCTTTGATCAATAATAGAAAATACTACTGATGGGCCATTCTTTGAAAAAGTGAAACTTTTTCGGAAAAACTGAAGTTTGTTTTTTCAGTAGTTTTATTCCATTATTGGAAAGATCAGTGTCCAAGGTTTCAATATTCAAATAAAAATCATAACTCAGAAAAAAATCAAGCTAGCTTATTTCTTTTATTCTCCTGTACATGATGATACCAACTTTGTGACAATTGAACTTCATTTTACTATCTAAACCTAATATTTGTAAAATTCCTATTTCCATTCACATTGTACATGTCACACACGTGACCACCCCAAAATGTCACACACGTGACCCAGACATCCCCACATAATAACGTACATTAAAAAACAACCGTTTGAGATAATTTTAATCTTTCACCATTTTCTTACTTACAGATACATATCAGTTGTCTGATACTAATATGAACATTTTAGCTTTTCATATTTCACAGGATTTCCAAAATGAAATAGAGTTAATTTTTTTTTCTTCAAAAGTGCTCCCGTGCAAGTCACACACGTGACCGATGCCATTTGACCTCTGTCCTTGGGCAACGTAATCCTAATAAAATATTTTGTGTTACACATGAAAGACTTCAACATATGCAAGTCATATATGAAGTTCACATCACCATACCACCTATACTTACTAAAATATAAGCATCCTATTTCAGAATGTTTCATATTTTGGGTCACACACGTGACCAAGAATGGCCCTGATACGGATACATTTATAAAGTGGATACTAAACACGAAGACCCTTTACTATTGAGTGTTATCGTTAGACACAGTTACGATTACACAATTAATTTAAATTAAAATTTGACTATAGAGTATTTAATTATAGAGTCATGCATTTGTAGTTGGATTGAGTGAAAATTGTTTAACAAATATGATGTGGCAAAGAATATCTGACGTAATGGGATTGTTTGTGGAATGCGTATCTGGAGATACTGAAATACAATTCGCGATAAAGCGAAATGCAAAACCTTCAGAAAAATCTTCCCAAAATGAGTTTTGTGCAAATTAGACACAACGTCGAGACTAAATAAATAGTAAATACAATACCGTACACAGGGTAAAAGCTTATTTCTAAAAGGCGCTAATTCTACTAAACAATATATTTTGGAGAACATTGCATTTTATCGACTTTGTACACATGCCTATAGGAAATTGACAAATTGATTGTACCGTTTTTTTTCGTTTTCGATTGTGTATTTTGCTTTTAAATTTGAATTCATAGCTATATAGCTACTAAGGTAATAGTTGCACTTATAACGTTAACTGTTACTCAATTTTGATAGAAAGTGGATCTAGCGGCTGTTAGAACAGTAGGCTCCTCAAATATGATTTACCTTTTTTCCTCCAGGATATCCAATTAGATAGTAAGCGTCTAGATTTCTTGGATAATCTGCGGGATAGTTGGGTGATGTCAAGGTTCCACTCTTGGTATAGAACGTTCCTTCCCCGCCTATTTGTATACAAGAACATAATATGGAGATGGCGATGATGATGACGATGACGCTGATCATGATAACAGTGTTTACAACAACAACAATTATCATTATACTAATGATATTAATGATATACAATGATAATAACAATAATCATAATAATAATACTTATAATAATCATAATAAAAATAATAACAATGATAAAAATATAACACTGAATAAAACATTATTTCAACAATAGCACAACATAGAAAATACTCATGTAAAAGGAACTGGAGAATACAACGTACTTTGGCACTTATTCCATAGTTGATGACTTGTAAAATAGGTCTGCCGAAAACAAATCCATGAAAATAAACACAATAGTGATTTTATGCTATTTTTGTATGCCAAATCTCACTTAGCAGCCAGTTTACGCCCCGCCCACATTTAGGGTCCAGAATCGGCAGCGTGATTGACATGTGATTGACAATTCATGTGCTTACGTCATCTACAGAATTTGATTCTTTGGCCCGTTCTTTAGATGACGTCACATTTTGGCGATTTAAAAGGGGCGTTCCCAGGACAATTAGAAATTTAGTAATTACCCACAAATTGATTGATTTCATGGGAAATGACTGCCAAATTATTTTTCTTGAGGAAAGATTATTTATAGAGAGCCTAATTGTGAAAATTAGGCCATCTAGACGCTGTAATTCCTTTAACAATTAACAGTTGTACCTTTCCGTATCGAGTACAAATACGAACATCCATCTTGATTATCAATGCTGATATGGAGACAGAAAATGGCGATACAGTTATTAAATAATGAGCACATTGATCATTCGGGCATAATGTCTATAAACTTACCCATCTAGTCCCTTTAATTTGACTTCCATCTGTACATAATCATTGTATTATACTTCTGATTGAAGAACATACTACTTTGTGAATATTGTATACAGCTGTATTATATTATTGTAACGAGCAATTTCCTGTAATGTTATCTTCAATACCCTTGACAAGGGTAGGAAATTATTGCCTAATTTAATTTCATTTAATTTTCATTTGATTTCAGTTCATCCAAACATAAGGAACAGTGACTATTTACCTGGTAATATGTTGGAACAGTTTTCCCCCTGGTAGAAGGTTGGTCGAGTGTCACTTGTCGGCTCACAAAGGCAAAACGGGGAACCATCGATGGGGCTCACTTCACAAGATGCTCCATTCTGACACGGATTCGGGTTACATTCTGAAAGGTAAATATTTGTATTGTGATTCAAAGTTTGAAATGTTTTACTTCTTCTAAAAGATACATGTTAAAATAAAGAAGCTCCATTCCGATCAGGATTCGGGTTACATTCTGAAAGATGACAACATAAACATGTTGGAGGTAAATATTAGTATTGTGATTTAACACAAACTGTAAAATGTTACTTTATCTGAAAGATATTATATGATGAATAAAGAAGCTCCATTCCGACAAGGATTCGGGTTACGTTCTGAAAGATGAAAGCGGAAAATATCGGAGGTAAATAACAGTATTCGTATTGTGATTAATAGTTTGAATTTGAATTTTTTTTTGTATTACTCCTGAAAGATACATGTTGAATAAAAGAGGCTCTTCTGACAGGTCAAGGGTCACATTCTGAAATATGACAGCAGAAATTGCATGAGGTAAATATTTGTATTGAGATTAAAAGTTGTAATGTGTTATTTCTTCTAAAAGATACATGTTAAATAAATTAAAGATGATTTAAGTTTGCCCGATGGACAAAACTAACGATCGGCTTATACTAAAAGTATGATATTAAAAAATTCGATTATTGTAGCGCCTAAAAATGGTTTTAATCAAACCTTACCGGACATTGTTATCCTGGTGAAACATGAACATATATAAGTTATGGATTCTGAAATGGACGACCGTTTTCAGTGGCATAGCGTGGACGGACTGATGAGGGTGGGGGACTTATAATGTATATGTATTTCTTTATCTTATAAAGGATCTTCCCCTTATCTATTTTGTGTTTGGTCAAATTAATGTGACGTACATGCACCCCCCCCCCCCCCCCTCCCTCCCACACCTGGCGCTTTTATACCTATACATGTATAATGGTATATGTTTGTGTCAATCTAAGAATACGAGTGAATTCATACAAAGATGAAAACTAACCAAAAACATATGCAACTATCTGAAACGAGCAAATTGTACAAGATCACGTGTTTCAATATATCATCCCCATATTATGAAAGTGATATTTGTTAATCACTCCCAGATTTATCGTTGATAAATTGTGACGTTGGGGTGTTTGCACAGTGGTGTTATCCTCAAGAATGTCATGCATGACATTGCGTTAACTATTTGACGACCAAGGTAAGTGCAGAGCTTCAGTTTGGTTTGGTCGCTTAAGAAGATCTTTAGTCAGTGATAAAAAAAAGCTGTTTTTGACACGATTCCGAAGTTGAACAAAAAGGCACGAAATTATATATATAATTGCATATTCACCCTCTCGGTTCACACCGCTTTGTTGATACACTAGGCATAAAACTGTTTGTTTTTACCCCAAAAATAAACATTTAATGACCTAGTGTTAATACAATAATAGAAATTGAATGAATGATCACATTTAGAGCTAGAAATACAGACATTATTACTTGTAAGTGCAAAATTATGAATACCAAGTGTGTAGAAAGACAAATACATAAATGTCAATCATAATGTTTCACATTGTCATTTCGACCTCACGAATGTGGATGTACTGTGGAATGTTTCTTCGAAAAGAGACAAATGGCATCGACAAAATAATAAAGATATTAACGCAGAATCATTATTTTGTTCAGATGACGATATTACAATAATATAAACCAAACGAAATACGTTATAGTCCAATTAACCCCCAGGCTCATTTTCTTCGTTTTCCGAATCAATATAAGATGGATTAGTATTACCCTCTATCACCGTTGACAGAATATCACTCTGTTATAGCAATGGGGGGGGGGGGGGGGGGGGGGGGCTCGTATGAGGGGTGGTAATTTTGAATTTAAAAAATACACAGTTATGTGCACAAATGAAGGGGTTTATGGATTATGTTTCTGTCCTACATGTATAGCACCTCAGGAAAGAAACGTCCATAATCGATTAATTCATTTAATTTAAGAATTCCATAAAGGAGGCATATTAACCTATATCACCGTTGACAGAATATCATTATGTTATAGCAAGGGGGGGGGGGCTCGTATGAGGGGGTGGTAATTTTGGATTTAAAAAATTCACAGTTATGTGCACAAATGAAGAGGTTTATGGATTATGTTTCTGTCCTAAAGCACCTCAGGAAAGAAACGTCCATAATCGATTAATTAATTTAATTTAAGAATTCCATAAAGTAGGCATAATTGTCCGCCTTGTATTAACCCCCCCCCCCCCCCCCCCCCTCCCCCCCCACTCCCATCCGCACCCATATATATGTTATGTATTTTACCGTCCCTGGCGTAGCCAAGCGGACAGACTACCGTA
>JBAMJV010014669.1:0-13154 GCA_037951105.1 Echinarachnius parma
GCATTCGAAAATTCGCACGCAGCTTTTGGATAGAATATGCAAAAACACGACTTGTGTAAAGTCTAGCGTTGCAGATATTAGACTGCCGAACCTTGATAAGTGGCTGCAAATCACCGCCGAAAATATCGTTTGAAGGGAAATTTTCAGAACAGGTAATAACAAACCCAGTTGTTAAATGTTTATGAGAAGTGTTCACGTAGTTTTTATGGGTTTTAAATAATGGAAATACGTTTATAAACTGAAAATTAAATGCGAGAAATGTGTTGCTTCAAAATGGCGGCCCGTGAGAGCCTACCACACAAGTGTACGATGTGTATGATAGCCCGTGTGCGTGTATTTTGTATGGGACGAGTGAATTACAGTGCATGCAACAAGATTACAGCCGTATTGTGCGAGTGTGGTAGCTAGGTTACTTGGTAGTTTATTCCTCCAAAATACACTTCCCTGGCCTGGTTGATGCATTATTGGGCGAGTTTTGCTTGTTTGTTCCGTTTCGAATGCAAGTTGCATCTACTTTTGTCAAATTACTTCAATGTTTGATTGTTTGTTCCTGAGAGTGAGATTGAGTGAGAGGCTGTAGGCCTAATGGTAATTATAATATAAAGAACATGATAGTTTGATACTGATCATCGAGGGCCCCTGGTTTGCCTTTTCATAACTTCATAAAAGACATAAGCATAATGGGGTCACCCGACATGACAAGCCAAACAAAACAAAATGTCTTCAACATTTTTGTCATGAGGAGGCAAAAGCGCCAGGGCACAGGTTTTCTACTGATCGATATAAAAAAAAATAAGCCCATGGACATGGTGTGTTGAGGAGGGGGGCGGGGCCGCACAGATTCATCTGTCGAGCACAACAAAAAAATGTCTTCAACATTTCAGTCAAGAGGGAAGGCCAAGGGAGCACAGGTTTTCACCTGGCTAGCCAGCTCAAATACAAAGGAGCATAACGTTCCACTCGGTGGATATATCAGATTACAGAAGTATACACATTTCATCAACCTTCTTCAGGTGGCATATTATGACAACTATCAATGGATGAAATTCCACATCTGTGAAAATGGTTCAACCAGTTACTAGTAATACTGTCTTATTTGCCCTGACTATAAAGTTATGCCCTTGAAAAGAATTCGGGCCAAAATGATCACGGACTTTGAAAAGGGGGTATTCGCGAAGATGAAATGAAATGAAATGAAATGTGTTTATTGTCAATAATAATCAGTTCAATATTTACAATTTACAATAAATATATAGGCCTACATAGTACATATTCATATTAAAGATAAATAATACATCTTGAAATTAATAATAAAATGGAAGAATTGACAAAGATCGAGACAAAATGTAACTAATTTCATGACAATGTGAACAATATGCTTCATTTCATGAAAGGCGATTTTTGTCCGTGTAATTGATGTCTTTAAAAGGCGTGTTTCTTGGCAAATGTGTACTCGAAATGCAAACATTCGGGTTATGATATATTGTATGCCAATTTGTTCCCGTTGGTTGGTATGATTTGCTGGTAATTGTACGTAAACATAAAACGCCGCGAATAGGACGTAATTTTCATTTCGATAGCGATTTGTGTTACACTTTTGAATATGAAGTGACCGTGACCCCGAGGACAAATGTTTCATTTACCCCCACCAAATATAATCATAATATTAAGGGGGGGGGGGGGGGGGGGTGGGGGTCCTTCATTTGCACTTATATCCCAGCGAACCCCGCCCCGTAGAAAAATAGGATTATTATGTATTCATTTATTTTAATTGAATTATACCGATATCGGCAATTACTCTTTCTTCGTATCATTTTGATTACACAGGGATCCATCGCTCCCTTTCTTTGGCTTGTTGTTCTATATCAGTCATGTGCCTTTGGGTGTTTGTGACTTGCGTGTAACACGTGTCTGTCATTGTTTGCATATACCATGGGCGTCGATCACGGGGGGGGGGGGGGATGGTCGCCCCCCCCCCAATGAAAATATTGGGGGGGGGGGGCGAACATATCAATTCGCCCCCCCCCCCCCAATAATTCTGAAAATGAGGAAGAAAAAAATCGAGTGATATAATGCCAAAGAGGGGAAAGACACATTTATCAATAATTAATCTTCAAGCCGTTTTTTAGTTTTAAAAGGACTGTAAATCTCTTTTTTGCCGCGCGCTTCGCGCGCATACAGTTTCTCATATTGCAAGTTTCATTTTGGTTGCGGGAACTCACCTTTCGAAATGTGTTGGGCAGTGTAATTTCTCAAACACACACCTCAAACGAAGTTTATTAAACCCTCATCTATAATATAGATAGCACACCGTCACAGAAAATAAAATAATCTGAAATATATCTTTCAGTCAATTCGGTCCATTGGAATATCATGTCCCCCCACATTTGAAAGTGGAGGAGATTGTCCCCCTCCCCTTGTCATTATGTATGTTTGGTTCCATACTTATATACTTCATATTACGTGAAATTTCTGTCTCAGGTGTGCACCAAATCGCACAATTTCACGCCCAAAAATACAAAAGCTCCCCACTGTGGAAGGGGACACCCCCTCCCACACGCTCCCCCGCTCGGTCGCTTCGCTTCCTCGCAATGTCTCTCCTCCACTTTTGAGAAGTTGTTGACGCCCTTGCTTATGGTGCGTTTATGCTCAACTTCCGAAGGCAGAATCAGTGTTTTGAAACGCTCTTCCAAAACGCTGATTCAAAACGCCGTTTACGGGGGTACTGTTTACGCTCAACTTTTTTTGCAGTTTGAGAACGAGCTGATTTCGTAAACATGCACCGCACATGCGCTGGCTACTTGACCCAAGAAGGCAGGTCAAATTGGGGGGCGCGCTTTTGAATTGAGTGTACGTACGTGAACCGGAAAGACGTTTATATGACGTCATTTAAACGTCTCTATACGTGATGTTGCGTTTATGCTTCCCCAGAAACCCTGATTTGGGAGAATCGCCGATCGTAAACGCACAATTTTGTGCGTTTTGAATCAGCGTTTCAAAACGGCGATTATAAGGAAATGAGTCGGGACACAACAGCGTTTTGAACTAAACGCGTTTGAGAAGCCTGATTTTGGCCCCAAAAAGGTGAGCATAAACGCACCCTTTGTTTCATGGGAGCCCAATGCCCTAGACTGTATCGATGGCTCTGTAGTATACAGGATCACGTGGATCCATCTCATGCAAGGCTCAATCTTTTCCTCGCTATGCCCTTTAAAAATACGTTACGAGTAGGTTCACTATTTTATACAATTTTAACACCCATGATAGGAGTTGCACATGTCTGAAATCTAAAAGCTTCCGGGGGCTCCGCCCCCTGGACCCCCATTATTGTCCCCAAATGTGGGTGCCCCCCAAAGTCAGGTCTTCGAGCCATTAAGACACTTTCAATGAGCGCATAATAAAACTTCCCGTCATGCCAATGTGGGCCTTTTAGCTCCCTCAGTGGTCACTCTGGAATTGTTTTCAAATTTCGCCCCCCCCCCCCCCCCCCCCAATCGCAAAAACGGATCGACGCCCCTGTTAGGTACTACCAGTCATTTAATTGTTTGTGTTATGATATATGCCTGTATATTTTCGTCTCACTGAAGTGAGATTTATCAATATAAGATATGAATGCCTAAACGTTACAGAATACGTAATCAGTGCATAATGAAACTCTTGACCGTGGACGTTGAAATATAACCGCCTTGATGCACGTAGTGTCCATTTCGTTTATCATGGAATGTTTAACTGAACCTGAAGATACCTGAAAAAAGAATGAGACTGTCTTTTAAGTAAACAAATGTTTAGGTACATAGTACATTGAAACAAATATTCGGAATATTGTTATGAATGCAACATACAGTTATAAGAAAACATGTGCAAACACTTCTATAATAATACAGTAGTAGTTTGAAAATAACTCTTCCTTTCTGTATTATCAACATGATCATGCACCAACGTAATCAAGAAAGGAAACTTGAATCCTAACACGAGTCGAGCTACATTGCAAGGCCATTAGATTAACAAATTCACATATATTTAGATGATGTATACTGTACGGCAATACTTGCGTACTTGGCATTTACATAGTAATACATAATAAATGCATAACATGTGGTTTATGTTTTAAATGAAAACTCTTCTTCTCATTGTGTGCCATTGTGTGGTGACTTTGAGCATCCAGTTGTGTATGTAACTGATGTGAATAGTTTCTTATATCTTATGTCTTATGTTAAAAGTCCTTACTCACTCCTCCGTAGGCAGAAGAAGTGCGTTCCGCTCTTGGGTCTGGTTGTTTTCTGCAAACTTGATTTCATAAATTGTGTTTATTTATAACATGGTAACTCAGAAACAAGTTTATAAAAAGTGAAACTGCTGCCTTGGGTATGCTCCAGATTGCACAATTTCAAGCCCCAAAATGCAAAAGCTCCCTACCGTGGGAGGGGAGACACCCCCTCCCACACCCCCCCCCCCCTCAGTCGCTTCGCTCCCTCGCAATGACTGATCATCCCCCCCCCCCAATCATGTGAAGAAATCGACGCCCTTGGTATATATATAAATCATTTGTGTTATACAGGAGTTTGCGGTATAGAAAAACTTTATATTTATTTGCACACGTGTACACGTGCATTAATAGTATGTTCTTGATGTTTTATTACTCATAAAACATATACCCCTCACTCATCGATTACACAATGAAATAGACGTTTAGTTTGTGCGGTTCGTTTTTCCGAAGGCTCGTTTGTTCGTTATTCCGAACACACACATTTCGTATACCTGAGGGTTCGTTAATCCGAAAATGAAATAAGGTTCGATATTCCGAAGGTTTGTTTATCCGAAAATGACCGGGGTTCGATATTCCGCAGGTTCGTTAATCCGAAAATGAAATGAGGTTCGTTAGTCCGAACATGCAATAGGGTTCGTTAATCCGAAAATGATATGGGGTTCGTATTGAACCTTTAGGATTATAACGAACCTCATTTCATTTTCGGATTAATGAACCTCCTTTCATTTTCGGATTAACGACCCCTATTTCATTTTCAAATTAACGAACCTTCGGAATATCGAACCCGATTTCATTTTCGGAGAAACGAACCTTCGGAATAACGAACCTTCGGAATAACGAGCAGTAACCGTGAAGGCATATGCCTTCATGGACTTGTAATCCTCACAACCAAATATCATTACATTATTTATAAGTTAGCCATCGGATGAACTAGTAACGTTTATTATTTATCTGCCCACCGTTTTAAAGGGACTTAGTAACATTGTCCAAATCCTCAAAATCCAATTGAAAATTCCCTCATACCTTGTTGTATTCTTAATAACAAAAAAAAGCATGGGACAGGTTTCGGTTTTTTCAAATTTCCCTTTGGTTAAAAAGATATTTACGATTGAAGTGTTTAGATGTCAAATTATCCAACGGATCGACAGAACCGTGTACAAAGTGAGTGCAATGAATTAGTGAATGTCGATTTGCATTTTTGCTCATTACTCGGCCATATAAAGTCCATTTAACTTGAAATTTTCACACAACACCCAGTGGACATATTAGATAACAACAATATACATTGTATCAACCACCTATCACTTTTTGCAAAGTTACTAGATCCCTTTAAAGTAAATATTTGTTTTATAATTAAAGGGAGCGTTGAGTATTGGTATTTTCCGAAGTGCCCCCCGCCCCCAAATTAATTGTAACTGATTTGGTTGATTTCAATTCCATGTGAAAGATCATTAAAAGAAACATGGGAAATAATAATAATTCCCATTCAAATGCTCTCATTGTTGTGAAATTTGCTTTCAAAATATAATATAAAAGTGATTGACGTCCGGACATCACTTTTTAGAGAATGCTAGCGCGAAGCGCTAGCGTTCTAGGTCCTCCTATATGCTTACCGCGCATGTACAATGTGTATCGCAAGCGCCGTTCGCATCGGCGGCCATGCATCGCGATCATTCTTTCGTTCAAAATCTGTTCGGAGTCGCGCTAACACACGGAGAGAAGTCGAGGAGGCGCATAAATCACTGATTTTTAGCGGAATGGAGGGAAAAACCATAATTTTAATCCAACCGATAGTTGGATCACATATTGGAGAAT
Source organism: Echinarachnius parma (assembly GCA_037951105.1). Lineage (NCBI taxonomy): Eukaryota > Metazoa > Echinodermata > Echinoidea > Clypeasteroida > Echinarachniidae > Echinarachnius > Echinarachnius parma. The sequence continues at coordinate 6,083 of JBAMJV010014669.1, forward strand.
GAATCGGTGGTAAGTACCGTATCATATGTATTATTTTAAGCACAATTAGCGTGCAAAAAAAATATTCAGTTTCAGTCCCGTCTTATAGGAGGACCTATAGAACGCTAGCGCTTCGCGCTAGCGTACTCTGTTAATTTGACTCTTGAGTTGTAACGGCTCTTTTTGAATGATAACAGGGGCTTTACTTTGTCGTTTGTAATTGTGTATACTTTTCGAGCATGGTGGAGTTATAACTATTAGTTTGCACCGTAATGGTGCAGGTTTTGGTTACTAAAGTTACGTTTGACCAATACTCAACTATCCCTTTAATTAGGCGTACATTTACTTACATTTGTATATAACACATATATCTGAAGTTCTGAACATATAACCCCAGTAGAAATGAATATAAATATGTATTTATTTTTAACTCTCTTATGTCTTTCAATTGTCCAGATACAGTCAATGAGTCATCATGAACGACTTGCAGTTCGGGTCGTTGCAGTTTCGCTGCAAACTGTGTAAATTCATCGGAACAAATAAGGGCCAGATTGCCGAGCATTTTCTTGACGAACATACTGAAGTAGAATATGTTCCTCAAAGCAAGAAAGTCAAATCGGAGGAGGAAACAGGGTCGGCGGATGGGGTGCAAGACAAACTTCTTTCTGAAACACCGACTCAGAAGAAACGTGGCCGCCCCAAGGGCAAGAGTTCCTCCAGTGCTAAGAAGCCTTCCGTTGTGAAGCTTACTCCAGCAGATGTGACAAATCCAAACACCCTTGGCCGCGGCAAGAGAAAGCGAAAGAAGAAGGCGCCACTAGACATGACGAATGAGGTCGATGAAGCGATTGAGTCTCTGAGCGATGATGAATCGATCGAAAGCGACGATGGTGATGAAAATCTAGAGGAGGGTGATGGATGGGTGGCAGAAGATGGAGGCGATAAGTCACCACCTAATTTCATACGCGTGAAATTGCGTACAAAGAAACAGGGGCGTGGAAGACCCAAGAAGAACAAAAGGGGAAAAGGCAAAATGGGCCCCAACACAAAGACTGGTAAACCACTACCATTGGTTACAGAATCACTCCATGTGTATTCTACGATTACGAATGGACGTATAAAAGAGTGGCAAGAAACTTACGTAAAGAAGAACAGTGACAAGTTTTTCCACTGCCCACAGGAACGGTGTAGCAAGCATGCCATGTCAGAGCCAGAGTTCGCTGTGCACACTCAATGCCATGTGCCAAACATGGAAGGTTTCCGTTGCGTCGTATGTCAGTTCATGTGCCTTCACTGGCGAAACATGCGACATCATTACCGCAAATCGCACGACCAGATGACTAGTAAAGTTACCTGTGATTTCGAGCAATGTGGAAAGGAATTCCCGAGAATGGCTTCCCTCAGAACTCACGTACTAATGGTACATATCAAGCAAGAGACTTTAGAAAAGCTAAGGGAAAAACAATTTCGAGCATACTTGGACGAAGTTGATCCTGAAGCTAACCCGAACCAGGACCCAAACGATGGTGACAGCACTGCAGTTGTTGATTCAGGTCAAGACAAAGTAGATGATGACGATGTAGAGGAAGAGGAAGGAACATCTATGGAAAAGGGACGAGGCAGACCGCCTAAGGGGAAAAGACCCGTTGGTCGACCACGAAAAAATCCTGCACCAGTTTCTACGTTGTTGAAATTAAAACGAGGAAAACGTGCTAGAGGTGAAGAGCGAGAGAAACTTCACCGCCGACTTATCGCATTCGTCTGTGACATCTGCCACGCCAAGTACAACGACGAGGAGACAATGCTGAAGCATAAGTTCTCTCACTTCCACGAGGGTAGCGAAGGCGAGATCCACTGCACGGAATGTGAGGGCTTTGTCGCCCCCGACGAAACCGCGATCCGTGAGCACATGTACGAGGTGCACAAGAGCATGCTGCAGCTGCATCGCTGCGAGATCTGCAACTTCTCGTCGAGCCGCTTCCACGACCTGAAGAAGCATCGCATCGTTCACACGGGTGAGAAGAACTTCATGTGTGACAAGTGTGGGAAATGCACAACGACCCCCTACAACCTCAAGGTGCACTACAGGCGAATGCACGCCACCGATGACGAGAAGAACATCGCGTGTTTCGAATGTGATTACAGGTGTGCGGACAAGGCAGTCCTCAAGGTAAATTTCCCCCACATGGATTGAATAATTGTCCAAAAGTTGAAATCCCTTTATCAACGTATCAATCATTCTTCTCTAATTCCAGTGGCCTTATGTTAGTACCATGTTTATTCTGTTGAACTGAAAATGGTCATCCATATTTCGTGTACATTATATATATATATTTGTATTCACTGAAAGGGAAAGCAATATTTAGATCTTCCACAAAGAACAATACATCATGCAATGTTCAATTTTAAAGCCATATTTAACATTTTACTCTTCAAGAAACCCACCACAATTCTACTATTCACACTAAGCATAAGTTATGTTTCCCGCCAGAACTTACTATTCACGTAATAAAGCCATATTTTTTGGGGAATCATAATGGTTTCAATGTATATCTTTACAGAATTATAGACAAACTGCTCCAATCGTGTGTTACGTTTTTTTTTTTTTTGTATCGTTAGGATCACATCCGTCAGAAGCATGGTATGTTGGTGAACGGTGACGAGTATCAGAATCCGCGCTCCCTGCTCCTCTTTCCCTGTACCGAATGTGACTATGTGGGTCGGAAGCAGTCCAGTCTAGACTACCACATGCGCATCCACAATGAGAACCGCCAGTTTAAGTGCCACCTCTGTCCCTACGCCAGCAAGACCAAGAACAACCTGGCACTACACATCCGCACACATGATGGTTTACGACCGCTCAAATGCCCACACTGTGAATTTAGAGGTAAATGAACGCATACTACTTCAGTAATTTTAATTTACTGTTTTAATGAATGTATTTCAATGATTTCATAAAACATTGTCTACGCTGGAAATGTAGCAACTAATTTTGAATGAATTTTACATTTAAATATTAGGTGCAACTAACAAGATCATCGCTGAGCACGTGATGTGCAAGCACGCGAAGACCCGGCCGTACACGTGCAACATCTGCCAGTGGAGCACGGCTTACAGCGGCAACATGTGGAAGCATGTGGACACCCACCAGAAAGAGCTCGGGCCCGACAAAATGCCGGCATTCCCGGTCAACGTCATCTCCACCGACGGTCACTCTGTGCCGACACCACTACGTGCTCCGACTGGGAAGAGGCGGAGCGGCAAGTCCGAAATCAAGCTGAAGCTGATGAAGAAGAGAGGGAGAAGCAAGGTTGTTGACATCCCTCAGGGCACTATCTCCATCTTGCAGGGCAGTAGTGACGTGCAGACCATGCAGATGGCGCAGGTCCAGACCGGAGGGCACCTCAACGAGAGAGTATTCATGCAGGTGAGTAAGGAAGGATCAGAGGCAGTATACTTTTAATTTTTAAATAAATGTAACTTCTAGTTTATGGTTGAATATGTTATATCAAACTCATTCAAAGGAGTGAAATTACTCGGCTATATATATATACAGATTTTGTAATAAATATTTAGTGACAAAAACAATGTGAACGATTACTGATGACAGCGAATTCTGGCAAAGCAATCCTAATTGTCTTTACGATGTCCTATATAATGTAAACAGATGCCGGTAACGACAGTTGTCCACGATGGTCAGGTAATGGTCACTGATGGTTTGACCGAAGAGGAGTCCATGGGATCTACAGCGCTCAGTAGGCTGGCCGCGGCTGTGGCTTCTGCACAAGAGGTCCACATCATCACACCTGAACAGGCCCTGGAAATGGAACAGGTCGAATCGGTACACGAGCAACAGATCATTACTACACAGGTAGAAACAGTTTCCAATTTAACATGGACGTATAAGGAAAACTTATAAGGGGACTGGCATACCTTGCCCGAATATTGCCTTTCTAATTTTCGCCCCTCAAGCAGAAATGGATGATAATGCACCTCACTGTCCAAAATCTAAATAATTGCCAAAGATCCTAATTTTTATGAGGACACGCACTATACACAGGTTAGGGTCCGATAGTATAGTGTGTAAGTGTGCCAGGGAAATTGAAGCCATTTTTATTCTCGAAATATGAATTATGTCCCATCCATCTTGCATTCAATATTCAACCGAATAAAAAAAATCAAAAAAAAATCGTATTTTTATCCTCTTGTACATATTTCCTCTCTCCCTTTTTGGTGGTTATTTTCATTCATTTTCCTTTTTATTTTTCTTCATCTCAATCCTTTTAATTATCAACATTTTTGTTATTTGGTATAGATTGAAACTTACTCTATCGTTTTAAACTCTTATTTTCCTCCACTATTTTAGCTTTTCTTTGTCGTAATCTATTTTATATTGCAACTGTTTTGGAGATTGAGAATTCCTAAATTGTTTGTTGATTCTTATTTCCTTCACTGTTTTTGGCATCGTAATTATTTTATTGATGAACTATTTTGTTTGCATTCTTTGTAGATTATAGCTTCATCTGTAGTTTTGTGATACTTTCTTTCGCGTTTATGTTTTGATTCACCGTTATCCCTGCAATCCTATTTTGCTTGCATTATTTGTAGATTGAGACACTGCCGACGACTATTCAGGCCATTCAGGTCGGGAATGGCGGCGGTAGTGATGGCATGACCACCCAGGAGATCGTGCAATACAAGTACAGTACCATCCCCGGGAACGTTGCGCAACAAATCATCACATCGGGTGGTGAGATCACGCAAGTCATCACCACCGACCACGTCTACCACGCTCAGCAACATGAACACCATCAACAGCAGCAGCAAAATCAGCATCAGCAGCTTGTTGTGAGTGGCAGCATCCAGCAGGCCGCGATCCATGCGGGGATACCGACGAGTGGCAGCGCCGAGGTGGTCCCGGCTGCCGTCATGGAGCAAATCGTTCAGGACACGCCGCAGAGCGATGAGGAGGCCGTACAGAACATGATGACTTCTATTAATACCCAAGAGGCCGAGCTGATGATGAGCATGATTCAACATGTCCCGCATCAAGTCCACCATGTCCAACAAACACAGAATACTTCCCAATAGAAAATGATAATATTAAAAAGACTCTTGATCAAAAACAATCATCGTCATCAAATATATGAAATAGCAACGATAGAGGATGACAAAAAGGCAGAAATGGAACCACTGCTGAACGGTATAATATATCAAGCAGACCTAGCTGCAAGGAGTTACTGACTCCACCACATGCTCCACCACATGCACGCAGACGGTGCGACTCTTTAAAAGGACGCTGCGCGTAATCAATGAAATAACAACAAATAATTTACACAGAATGGGTGGGCAACGAAAATGAAGAACTGTAGACAGAACAAGATGTTAACAAGTGTTGTAGATTAATTAGATTACTTTATTTCTATATCCTGTTAGTGTCATAATGCTGTAACTTTGAGTAACAAAAATGTTACTTATTTGATGATGAATGATAACGTTCAAGCAATGTTGTTATGACCAGTCCTATCTGTATATGCTACTCTCGGTTTAGTTTCAGTGTGTTGGTTGGTTACGGGTGGATCTGTTTCATTGGTCATAGCTTGCTTATAATGGACGTGTTTGATAAATGGTGTTGCTGAAGGCTGTCGATGGCTTGATGGATATGAAATTAATTTATAAACATAATTATCTCATGAATTGTTATACTAATTATATAATCTCCATCAAACACATAATTACTACTAAGTATATGTGCATGATCTACACTTTCAAACCGTTGGTGTCACACACAATTTTGATTTATGAAACGGTGAACAACAACCCGTCTTTTTGTTGTCGTTAATCATAGTAATCAGCAATCGTTCGTTATACTTGGCATCAGCAGTATCCCTTTAATGCCTAGGTCACAAATGCTCCGGGTGCCGCACGATCTTTTTACCTATGGCGGATTTTTACGATTTCGGGGAGTTGGGATATCGTACGATGTCTGTGGTATCTTTGTGTGGCGGTCACATATTCGCCGGGGCACGTGCGATGACTTTGGGAATTTAAGCAAAAGTAAATCGCATGGCTACTGTGCTTACAATCTGAGCCTTACGGGACTCGAATGGACAAGATACTATTACGATATCTTTGACATCTTACGACTGCCGTACGATTTGAGTCGCACAATTGTGCGATATTCGGGAAAATGGTATGGTGTCCGTGCTGGACTCGTGTAGTCCTTGCGGTGCCCTTGCGATGCTCTCCACGACGTGTCTGCGGGCTTACGTACGGCGAGGGAAAATGCAACGGCGACCGCAGGATAGCCACGGCACCCGTGCGGCCGCAATATTTCCCGCGAGATTCCCGCAAGATGTCCCCTAAAAGTGGTAAAGTACGGGCGTCTCATCCCGAATCGGAGCATTTGTGACCTAGGCATAACAAGGCCTAGTGTATGAATGGCAGTAACGATATGTCGAGGGCGTATATTACACGAGCAGCTGCAGCTCCCCCTAAACGCATTTTAAAGACTTTTGCAGGTCGTTTCTGTCAAAAGGCTAGATGTTTTAACATGTTTAAAAGATCGTATAATATTGGTGTTATCATTTGGGATCTACTCAATAATACTTTGTTGACATGTGCACAAACTAATGAATGGTAAATAAAAGTTGTTTTGCTGTGATCTGATAATTTTATGTCCACTGTGTAATGTGTGTAAATTTCATGTTAAAGGGATATTATATGGCCAAGTAATGAGCGAAAATGCAAACGTGATATTATTGCACCGACTTTGTACAAAGTCATAGCTTTCCAGTGGATAATCAAAAATCTGAACATCATTTAAATCGTAAATATCTTTTTAATGGAAGGGAAATCGAAAAACAAAAGACAAAAACTTCAAAAAACTTCTATTGGTAATATGAATACAGTAAGGTATGAGAGAATCACTACAGTTATTTTGATTTGTGGATTTGGACAATGTTACTAGATCCCTTTGATGCTTATTATGTGTGGTGTTTTTGTAATTGTTTTCGTAAAATGTCAAGTTGAAGAATAACTTGTACTTATTGCGAAAACAATCAAAGAAAATGATTATGTTCTGTTTATTTAG
>JBAMJV010014670.1:0-17796 GCA_037951105.1 Echinarachnius parma
GTATGTATTACATTTAGGCGAAAGTAAACCTAACATGTTATTTACCATGCATCATAAGCATCATAAGCCTGGTTTTGGGTTGTCGATCGAACAATAGCACGACTGGTCACGAGGAACGCATGCGCCGTGTGTTCTCTTGCGACGGCAGGTTCCCCGTCGCAAGGTTTTTGAACATCAAAAAGTCGGTTCAAAATCCGTTGCGATCAAAACAATAGAAGAGAGAGAAAGAGCATGCGGTGATTTAGACTGTGGGCTGACACCTCAAATTCTCTCTTTCCGTGGTCCCCCAAGGGCTACCACTTGCTGTATGTTGTAAAATTTGTCTAAAAATATATGCATTTATCTGAACCCAATTGTCGGTTGCATAATTTGCAAAAGAAAATTAAAATTTATAAAATAGTCGCAGTATTTGCAAGTGAATGTTCTTGAACGGATAGGTATGCAACCATAGATGGCTGTACTAATCATTGTGAGCACTGCACACTGTGCACACAATCAGTGCAAGCGTGTGCATGTGATGTGGTGTGTGAAGTTATGTGTACTGTGTGTGAGCGTGTGTGTCTGTGTGTAATACCAATGGCGTATTTCCAGTGTACACAACCTCGTTCAATAACTTGTTGAAGTGCAGCTCTCTATTTAGACAAATATAGTCTGCTAGAGGATTGGCTGTGTATTATATGTGCATTTCAAATGACTTCTTTGATCATTCAGAGATCACAGAAGAATTGGTTCATAATCTAATAGTACTTCTGTGGAATGTCCAAGCCCTGATCACTTCTAGAATTAGAAAGCGTGTCAACAATCTCAAATAATGTGTCGTTTTTTTTCCCCAAAAGAACTATACAGTCACTCATGTACATATTTACAATGATTTATGCGTACTGTTTTAAATAAAACATCATATTTTCCTCATTATTTTTTAATCTTAATTATTAAACATTGGATACATTAATGCTTGTATTATTTGGACCATTTGGAATGATACTGCTAACAGAGTAAAATTGAAGATTGTATATATATTTTTAAAGAAGAATAATGGCTTTATACTTCAACTAACTGTTAATTACTCTATATCATGTCCCCGTATGATACGATTGGTGTCGATATTTTAATTCATACACACTTGCCTCTATATCAGATAACCATAGTACATTTATTACCCACGCCGATGAAATCGGCAGGGGGTTATGTAAAGGGTTCCGTATGTTTGTTTGTTTGTCTGTTTTTTTTTTTTTTTTTTTGTTTGTTTGTTTGTTTGTGTACAAGATAACTAGAGAACGGTGTGAACGGATTTGCACCAAATTTTCAGGGAAATGTTTGGATAGTGACATGGAAGAATCGATTAGATTTTGGTGATGATTGGTTGACCCCTGCAAATTCTGTGGAACCTTGAAGTTTGAGTATGTATTTAATGCACGTGTGTGCCTAAAATAATATCTGCACGTTATAGGCGCGGTACGTATAGCGGTAACCTCGCTCGCGCTGAATCCAATCGAGCAGCAACTAACAAGTTTAGTCCAAGGGTGTGCATCGCGATCGGGCGCACGGTACCATATGTTATGGTACGGTACTTTCGATTCCGGGTTAATTAATACGGAACGGAATTGAATTGCAACACGCTGATCTGAACTTTGAAGCGCCAAGAAATTGGTAAGTTTCCGAAAAATACATTTATTTATTTAATAATTATTATTGACCCGACACTAATGTGAAGATGAACTGGGTTGAGGCCGACGAAGGGGGTAGAACAGGGCTAATGGGAGGCGTGGGGTATGCTGACTTTGTCGGCCTTCTAGTTTTCCTAATCAAAATGAAAGCTCGTCGGCATAATTTGGTGTTCAGTTATGCATGGGCATTCCACAGAAGTACTACTAGTATTATATTATGAACCCATTCTTCTACAATCTCGTCTAATTGCGGTTATTGTGGTGGCTTCATCTCACCCTATTGACCTATTGAAATTGCATCCATGGCAAATATTCATGGTTTGGTAGAAAATACTTAATCCTGAATACTTCAAGGGGCCCTGCAACCCAAATGCATGTTGACCTCTGTTCATCTGTATTAGTGTACACATTCAATATTTGTAAACGGTTTGACCCAAATATGTTTTGTATATTTTTAAACATTTTATCATTTATTTGTCTTCATGTTGCTAAGCCCCCCACCTCCTAAAAAAACCCTCCAGAGCAAATTCTATTGTTGACTGCTGCAGTGACATAATTTGTCAATCACTGGTCAGGCTACCATGCTATTGTGATTAGCCTAATCACAATAGCATCACACGGTTGAATAGAATTCCAACTCACACAACTTCAATTACAATAGCTGTTACTATGTCAGAAGAAAAGCACTGTCTAAGCTATTGCATGGAGGTATGCAGGGCATGCTTTTGTGTGGATGTTCTTTTTGTACTTTCATCTTTTGTTAATCTCATGGTAGCTGACCAGTGATTGACAAATGATGTCACTGCAGGTCAACAATAGAATTTGCTCTGGAGGGTTTTTTAGGAGGTGGGGGCTCTTAGCAACATGAAGACAAATAAATGATAAAATGTTTAAAAATATACAAAACATATTTGGGTCAAACCGTTTACAAATATTGAATGTGTACACTAATACAGATGAACAGAGGTCAACATGCATTTGGGTTGCAGGGCCCCTTTCAGGCAAGTCTCGTCGCATGCGGTGATTGCGGGTGACCTATTGAAATCGTATCCATGGCAACGATGCATGGTTTTGGTAGACTCTCCTTTATTCTCCTTTATGACCCACAGTTGTTATTTTTGTTGTTTTTTCTAACTTGTTTACCGCGGTAATTTATATTTGGCCCATTGTGGCTCTTTGTATGAGCTAAGAGCCAAAAAGCTTGCACCCCGACCCCCGTCCTATGTTTATATTTTGCAAACATTGGGCAATTCCACGGTAACGGAAAGGACATTCAGACACAATTTTGGAACTTCAATCAAACTTCAATCAAATAATTCCAGGATCCTGCTTTTGATTTTTTATTCTAAATGGCATGTCTTTGATCCTTGTTGGGACACCTTTGATTTCCACTATTTCTAAAATTTTGACCGCATTATGTAAATTAGATATGGACACTAATGAGGCCGGTAACGGAAGGACGCCAAAATGGACATGGATTTTCAAGTTTTTTAGTTATGACCCAATCTCTGTGAAGTTACGAGGTTTATCATGTTAAGTTGGCTACTAGTCAATTTCCTTATGTTCACAGAGTATAAGACCACCTTTTAAGAAAAATATCTACATTGGTATATTAATTATGAGAAATTAATTACTCCAGTGTTCGGTAACGGAAGGACGGTAACGGAAGGACCTCTGAAAAGTCTATTGGAATTGTACAATAAAATTAATTTTGAAATTTAAAGACCATTTATGAGAAGGAAACCTCTCTTTTGTGTTCTAAAATGAGTTTGTATCATAGATAGCATATGGACATCACAAGCATTTACATTTCTATTTTTTTCTTACTATATTTCATGCTCCAATGGCTCTTATTCATGGTCAATCCATGGTAACGGAAGGACACTCCGACACAAATTGTCAACTTTAAGAAAGACATTTTTAAATACTTGTGTTGTTAGAACAGTCTATTTTGATAACAATACTTCCAAAACATACAGTTTTAAGGTCCCATAATTTTTTTATTTTTTTATCTCCGCACATTATTGAATATGCATACAAATGAGGTCGGTAACGGAAGGACACCAAAATGGACAAGGTTTGGTTATCAAATCAGTTTTAACTAAAACTCTGTGATATTAAATAATACAAAATATTTTAAGGGTACACATTTCATTCTCTGAAGGGTTAAGAAGAATTTACTTGTTCTTTGATTAAAATTTGTCCGCAGATATTTGAGTTATTTCACACAAAGCAGACCAATGTTCGGTAACGGAAGGACATAATGGACTATAATGTATGATATGACACAGTAGGGTCATTCCATGTCAAATCACCTCGTGGATCAAATAATTTTGAGAATTTGTTTTGCTTAAATCTTGGCTTGATATAATTTCTACAACATATGAAAGAATTGGAGATATATTATTTCTTGCTTTTTCTACAGCCTTGTTTTTAGTTTGCAAATTTCATGTAAAATTTAATTATTTTAGACCTACACCCATGTCCAAGAATTCTATAGGGGTGTATTGTATAAAAAAAAAAGACCTATTCAAAGTCATGATCAGAGCCTATTCACACCCTGGCTCACCACAGTTAAATATACCTACTAATCCCAATACAATAGAAACCCAGACAAATGGCATCATGGTACAAGGGCCCTGTTGCAGAAAGAGATAAAATCAATTGTGAGCCAGATCAAATGTTCTAAATGCACAAATCTGATTGGTTGAAACACAGAAAATTACTAGTCTGACCACGCTACGCCACTGATAGCTGGCCATTGCAGGTATTGTCTCATTATTTTGGGTTTTCATATATGAGAGACCAATTTTTGAACATAAATTTTGTCATAATATGTAATATGAGGTACCTTGTCCATCTGTTACCATGTGTATGGTAACGGAAGGACATTTTCTTTTGTTATTTATTAATTAACGAAGAAACAATGAGTAATACAATTGTTATCAATGGGAAGGCCTACTTGAACTTGCTTTGCACTGAAGATTGGTCTGCTCTCTAACAATTATGTGAGCCACAAAATTAAAAATATTGATTTTTCGGTAACGGAAGGACATTTTCATAGGCTGAAAATAAGAAGTCATTGAAGCATAACAAATCAAATAAATCATACAAATTTACTATTTTACGAAATGGTCATATCTCAGGAGTCAGAATAATGGTTTTTAGGCTTAACTGGGGAAATATTAAACAAACACAGGATCAAAACACTTTTTCACAAAAATGTCAAATTTGTGGGGTTCAATTATGGTTATAATATTATTATAAAACTAGAAGGCCGACAAAGTCAGCATACCCACGCCTCCCATTAGCCCTGTTCTACCCCTTCGTCGGCCTCAACCCTGTTTTGCTTACCGCAGGCTAACCAGCGCGTTTTAGGCACGATTTGGTGAAAATGCCTAGGCCAGGGTGTAGGCCGCTTGCTTGCGGCGCGGCAGCCCCATGGCGAGGCAGTGTACAAAATTATTGACAATGAGACTGCACACTGTTTTACTTTTGTATAATCAATCCATTTTCCCCTATTTTCCTGATTCTAACCAGTCTAGATGTATTCAATATGTAAAAATGAACATCTGTTCATCTTCACATTAGTGTCGGGTCAATAATAATTATTAAATAAATAAATGTATTTTTCGGAAACTTACCAATTTCTTGGCGCTTCAAAGTTCAGATCAGCGTGTTGCAATTCAATTCCGTTCCGTATTAATTAACCCGGAATCGAAAGTACCGTACCATAACATATGGTACCGTGCGCGCGATCGCGATGCACACCTGGACTAAACTTGTTAGTTGCTGCTCGATTGGATTCAGCGAGGTTACCGTACCGCGCCTATAACGTGCAGATATTATTTAGGCACACACGTGCATTAAATACATACTCAAACTTCAAGGTTCCACAGAATTTGCAGGGGTCAACCAATCATCACCAAAATCTAATCGATTCTTCCATGTCACTATCCAAACATTCCCTGAAAATTTGGTGCAAATCCGTTCACCCGTTCTCTAGTTATCTTGTACACAAACAAACAAACAAACAAAAAAAAACAAAAAAAAACAGACAAACAAACAAACATACGGAACCCTTTACATAACCCCCTGCCGATTTCATCGGCGTGGGTAAAAACAACTAAAATTATGTAAAACTAAAATTTTCTCATTGAATTCCAAAAATATAGAATTTAAGCTTTGATATGATACCAAATTTGTATCATAAAAATGCTTGGAAGATTTTTGGTCAAATGTCCACTTTGGCGTGGAATTGCCCCATTGTTTCTTTGTTATGGCTCCATACTAAGCATACTTAGGTTAAAGGGAAAGTTGAGTTTTGGTAGAGAGGGCGCTAGGTTTGTGAGGTAATGAAAAACTGAGTGCAAAATTTGAAAGAGCATAATATTTAAACAATAAAATCATCTTTGTTTGATCAAAATCGGTTCAGAAACGGCTGAAATATCCATAAATATAACAATTTGTAATAAACCTGGGGCCCCGGGTTTATTAGAGAATGTTGAACCAGCCGTTAAAAATTCAAAAAAATGCTTCCTCTTTTCAAAAAGTTACAAAATAGGTATTTAAATAGTTGTTGGTTATTTCTCTATCTAATCACTATTTCAACAAAGCATCACATGCACAATATTTTATTCAAAATGGTTGAAACCGATGAGTGTTTAGAGAGCGCCCTCTTACGTTTTAACGGCTCTTTTTGAATGATAACATGATCTTTACTACGTCATTTGTAATTTTGTGTTCCTTTCTAGTTATAACTATTAGTTTGTAATGTAATGATGCAGGTTTTGGTTACTAAAATTCAGTTTCACTAAAACTGTACTCTCCTTACCAGAACTCAACTATCCCTTTAATTTCATATAAGCTTGGTGCACCAATAGGGTTGCCCACCGCTAGTATACTCCCCGGGGAGTAGAGGATGTGTACAAGATGTGTACAAGGTAATTGTTAAATGCGCGGGTCTGACGCTTACAGGCTATTAGGCGCGATGTAAATACGAACTACTAATATTATTAATTATTATTAAATATTATTGTTATTATTATCATTATTACTATTATAATTATTATTATTAGTAGTAGAAGTAGTAGTAGTATCATTATTCCATAATTTGTGCATCATATACACCATATCAATATAAGAGCAGAGAGGTATTAACGCTCATCCTTGAAATGCGAAACATTTTGTGAGTGTTTATATTGTATAGCTGCAGTGAGTTTGTACAACGCGGTAATGTATTACAGACTTTGACACTTTCCGCCTTTCATACGTGCACGTGACCAATCGCAAGCTGTTGCAGGTCGTCGCAAGTCCCGTCTGACTGCTCCATTACGTAATTCTGAAGACGGTGTACTGGATTTTCCGACGAACCTGAAATCGGGCATGAACTAGTGCTCAGATTGGCCAGACGACGAGAGAGAACGTAAGTGACGTAATTTCTCGCCTAAATGACGTAATTTCTTCTAGTAGGGGCCACAAATATGGTGTTCACTGCAGTTTGGGGTACAATTGTTTTACTTGGGATATGGGAAATCTATAAAAGTGGTGTTTTTATTGATATATTTGAGAGATCATATTCAATTATGGAAATTAGGCCTAATTTGCATAAATACAGAGCGTCTCTTTGGACGAATTTTCTTCTTTTGATCCAAGGAGTATGTATGTCAAGTAAAACAATCGTACCCCAAAATGCAGTCACGGACCCTACTATTCGTCGTCCTCAGGTTTGCGAAAAGTCCGTAGTATACATAACTTTACTTTTATTCGGATATATAAATCATGTCACATCATGATGCAATATTGTTCAGCTTTCTGAGCTGCAACGTACATAACTTCATCTTCATTAACCGGATCATTCAATGGATCATTATTTGCAATACAAATCAGTTTCATTCAACTAACAAATCATTTAATACGTCTGATCTACTTTGAGATTGATTTAAAAGCAATTTTTTTTTTCAAGATTGTCAATATAAATTTCTAAATGTTTACACTTCTTATCACCACGTATAAGTCAGAAATTTCAAAAAGTTTACTCTTCTAATAACAAGTATAAGTCAGAAATTTAAGTAGTTTTTGAATCATTATTCTGTAAAAGATCGCAACCTTTGACACAAATTAGACTGCAAAGCACACTGTGCTGCAATCATGATACAATGCATTTTTACAATTCCTTTCCTGTATTTTCAAAAGCATCTTTTTATTCTTCGTTTTGGGAATCATAATTATGCTCTTTTTGCTTTAAGATATACGAACTGCTTAACATGTACTAATATCAAACCACACTCTATTATTCGTGCTTACTTTAGGAATATTGTTACGAGTACATTTTACCTTCTTATACATGTCTACAATCTAAAGTACACAATTTAATTTACATTATCTATGCCTAATATACATATTCGATGCACTGATACACTGTAAATCTTGTTCAACGACATCGTTACGAATTTTTGCTGATTCCATGGAAACCGATAATAACTTGAATGGGTATTACTCTCTTAATTTCTCATATTCTATCAATGTGGATGTGGTGTGGCAACATTGGTAGAGCGCGCGCTTTCCAATCGTGAGATCCCGGGTTCGAACCCTGCCCACCGCGTTTGTCCTTCAGCAAGACAATTTATCCACTATTGCTGCTCTCTACCCAGGTGTATAAATGGGGACCGGTAGGAGGTGAAAGCCTTTATGTGAACGATCTTCTTAAGCCCATGAGCGCTTGGAAGGAATGCTCCCCAGGGAGTGGAGATGGTGCACACAATGTGTGCTGGTTTGCATTGTATCCTATGACCGGGGTAATAATAGTGTAAAGCGCTATGAAACTTATGTATTTAGCGCTATATAAGTAACTATATTATTATTATTATTATTAATTATTAATGTTATATGATGCCAGTTTCTCTGGAACTTGATTCATCAAGAGACCAAAACTCATCCGAAACTCGTACGGGAATAAAGTCAATTAAATGCAGATATAGCATAAAGTGTACTCATTTGTATTGCCTACAATGCACGGTATACAATACTTTAGTGTGTGATTTAATTTCGTTCTGAAATAACCTCAGTATGTCAGAATGTTGTGTGTGATTTTTATGCTACCTCAAATATCCACAGTATTTTCGTAATGTAGTGTGTGATTAGTGTTGTGGGCCTTAACTTGCACATTTCACATAAATATACATATAGTTCTAAAGCTTGCAATGATATTGCCATTTTCGTAATGGGAATGTTTGTGTGAGCCTCTGTAAATATAATTGTTTTTGTGTAATGTGTAATTTCAATTTCAATTTCAAATTTTATTCAACACTAATCACATATATATACATTTAAAATATACAGATGCAAAAAGAGGTACAAATGTTATACAAATTAAAATGATCATAATTATATGATAGTGTTTGGGATAGGTAGGAAGGAAGGGTTCCTTATATAAAAACCTATCCCATATACATACCCAAGCAAAATCAAAACAAACAAAAAAATACATACTTCACTACGCTACAAAAAAAGAAAAAAAAGAAAAAAGTAATGCAGCGCTACTTAGAAAAATTATTTATTGGCATATTTATATATGGGTCTGTATAGGCCTATACATTTTAAACAGTACACTCTGGTGTTTTGTCTTTCACTTGTGTGTAACATTTAATTCGCATTTTTTTAAATTCACTCTTGTGTAATATATAAGCAGTGTTAAAGGTACTAAGTAACATTGTCCAAATCCTCAAAATCCAATTGAAATTCTAGCGGTTCCCTCATACCTTGTTGTATTCTTAATAACAAAAAAAAAGCATGGGACAGGTTTCGGTTCTCAAATTTCCCTTTCGTTAAAAAGATATTTATGATTGAAGTGTTCAGATGTCAAATTATCCAATGGATCGTCAGAACCGTGTACAAAGTGAGTGCAATGAGTTAGTGAATGTCACTTTGCATTTTTGCTCATTACTCGGCCATATAAAGTCCATTTAACTTGAAATTTTCACATAACACCCAGTAGACATATCAGATAACAATAATTGTATCAAACACTCATCGCTTTTTGCACATGTCAACAAAGTTACTAGATCCCTTTAAACAAACATTTTATACTTCAACATCTATTTGACCTAATAAACCAGGCTGCTAATGTAAAAACAATCTATTTTTGTGCACATTGTGTGATGATTTTGGCTTTTGTCTGGTAAATTCATGTGTAGAATATATGTGAATACAGTCAAAACCTGTCTTTTTGGCCACCTGCCTGTAGCAGCCAACCTGTGTATAGTGGCCATCAAGAGTGTTCCCCTGCAGAGGAAAACAAGGTTATGGAGCCTGTCTTTAGTGACCACTTTTCTTGATTCCCATAGGTGACCACTATGCCCAGGTTTGACCGTAATGCTATAAAAATAGTATGACAATACTGAGTAATAATAATATAATTCTTTACTTGTGCTTTATTAAGCCCATAAAAGAGAGTGCAATGAGGGGGGGGGGGGGGGTAACTCTTCCAGAAGGGTGGGGGTACCACCTATTGCCTGGCTACTCCTCTTATTTACAAACAATGATGCTGGAGCTGAGGATCATCGAAACAAGACTTACAACAATCATTACGCAATTTAAGGTGCAGTATTAAAAATAATTTTGCTTCCGCTAATGGATTTCTACCGTATTTCATGCACAGTGTAAACAATCAATGATATCGTAGTATACCGATAAAGTATAATTATTACAAATGTTTAAAGTGTTTTTTTCTTTACGTTGTGTGCCTTTTTAATTTGTACTTTTTACACCCCCCCCCCCCCCCCCCCCCCCGCTTTTCCCCCTTAAAAAAAAAATGTTTTGTTAATGATTGTAATTGATATGTATATTTTGTTGGAAACGAAAATAAAATTGAACTCAATTTAACCTGAATGTTATTTTGATACCGTATGTTTAGCTTCTAGCCTCTCAATAATAGTTAGTCTTGCATGTTTGTGATGCTCTTCAAACTTACATGTTTATCTTATCATGAAATGATTTGGTTATGAATAATGAACATTAACAATAATATAATCATCAGCATTATTAACATTAGTATTATATTAGTAATAGCGGTATAAGTAGTAGTAGTAGTAGTAGAAGTAGTAGCTATATAAATAGTAGTAGTAGAAGTAGTAGCGATATAAGTAGTAGTAGTAGTAGATCATTATCATGATCATCAGCACCATCATCATTATCATCATTATTAACATCCTCACTACTATCATCGTTTCCATCATCACCCTCATTATCATCATCATCATCACTATCATCATCGGTTTCAGCATCATCATCATCATCGTCATCTTCATCATCATCATCATCCTTAATATTATTACTATTACTATTACTATTATGATTATTATATCAAGGGGGTTTAATCATTATTTGTTGGCTATAATGCCATGCATTTAGCGCAGCGGATTACATTTTCATTTTGCATTCAATATCTATAAAGCAAAATCAGTTCTATTATTTATCGTGACATCTCGTCAGGCGAAGCCTTTTGCGGTGAGCAGTTACGTATGACGTCATCTAGACGCCATTTTGTAAAATCACGTTAGTGGTCATACAAAATCTCTAACATGGAACGTCTCTCACTGCCTCTAACTCTCTTAGGAAAACATATACATGTACGTATTATGCTTAGTACGCTTATGATTTTCATTAATAAACACGCAACACAATAATGATTATAAACAAAACGAGTGCAGTTTCAATGAGAAGAAAATCATTTATTCACGGGTCGATGTAAGAGCGAACAAGCAATATATACCACCTACAAGTATTACTAATGCAGATGAAAATAAATGATGAGGGAAATAATGAGGGAACCGCTAGAGTTCTAAGTAAGTTTTATTGATTTAGACAATGTTACTAGATCCCTTTAACATTTTATGGAACAGTACACATTGCTGTCATTAGAACGCAGTACTGAGAAGAAATGATATTCAACACATCATTATCATGATTATAGGGAGTACCTCCTTGCAAAGTGGTTATTAAAACGGTTACCATAATTCGTAACAATGACCTACTTGTAATAATTATATTTTTTAAAGATAGCAACATGTCCTGACATTTTTTAGGAAAGTTGTATTTATTGGCACTCTCTATTAGTACGATTTATAACACACAAAGATGCAATAAAATTTAAAATACTTACAAGAAAAATTCATAAGCTGCATCCAGCAGCTTTGACAAAGTTACAAAAAGTGTGTATTAGCGCAATTAATTGAAATATATTTTGAACAGCATATAAGGAAATATCTAGATGCCAAAATCTTATCATACAAATCATGACATGCAGAAACATAAGTCATACCGGACACTTGTAATGCACACAGAGCCATGCTAGTACTATTAGACAGCGCATACTTTCTGACACTGGTGAACGTGATAAATCCCCATATCACAATCACGATGTAGAAGGCGAATTTAGCCACATTTAAAATGACAGAATAAGCTTTATTTGATCAAAATCGGTTCATAAATGGCTGAAATATCCATAAACATAACCATACTATCATATTGAAATAATAATCAAAACATCATTACGAACGAATGTATTGATTATAAAGTACTATAATGAACTATACCTTTAAATAACTTTGTTTATTAACTTGGATATCTAAACATATACATACTCCGTACAACAGTATAATTTGGGTCCCAGCAGTCTATATCTACAAATAAAACAGTTATGATATATTTATATTGATTTGTTTGAAGACAAAAATATTACTGGTGATATCTGACATATCAAAGATCATTATAATTTCATGTGTTATCGAATTATGCTGTTAATTTATTTTATATTCCGAAAATTATTGATCATCTGCCCATATTATATATAATCGAATTCCAAGGACAATATATGAAATAGAAATTTACATATCAACATCATTACAGAAAAATACGATTGCCTATATTCATAAACCAATTTTTTGTACATTCTTGTTTTAATCTAAAAAACACACTTTGATTGCCAACAGACACAACGCTAGAAAGGGACAATTCAAGATACTTAGTAGTCATCACTGTAAATGTACTCCTTCCAAAACGGTAACTTACGGCTGTTCTACTTGATATTTTTTCCGATCAACATAAATATGTGACAAGGGCCCCATTGCAGAAAGAGACAATCGATGTAAGTCAGAAAATTTGCGCATTTCAACCAATCAGATTTGGGCATTCAGTCACAGGATCTGACTTACAATTAACTGTAACTTACAGGCGATTGTATCTTTTTTCTACAACGGGGCCAATGTCTGGCAAAATCAGGCACTTTTCCGTTTTGCAGGATTGGCTTAAATTATAATTTTTTTTTAAAGACAATACAAATGTATTTGAACACGTCAACAATTTTAAGTGGATATGGTTGTGCCAAATCTGTTAATATAATTGTGCCAATATGTATTTGCGTAAATTTAAAGTTGGTGAAGGTTTCAATCCATAACTCAATTCGTATTTTTGCCAACAAGAGCCTAGTAATTTTGGCATAGCTGGTCAAATACTTGCACCCGCTTTATAATAGTGCCAAGTTCCTAATCCCAAATAGTGACATTTTATAGGGTAGCTTACAGTCATGCTCAAAGCAGTTATCCTCACAGAATGGCCTCGCACCCATTCCTAAGCCTATGGTTGGAACTCGTAGTACTGCCAGTCTTCCTCCTGGTGGAAGTAGCTGGCCCCGGCCTCCGCTCTAGTATGGCTGTTCAGCTGGCACTCGCCATTCTTGAAGTTGAACGACTTGCAGCCGTTGTACTTCAAGCACTCACCAGCGCAGCGCACTCTGTCCTTCACCTTCAAGCTCTTCATCACGTGGTTCTTGAGACACCGACCAATCAGCGGCTCTCCATCGTCGCCCTTAGCGACAGAGAAGAAGCCTGACTGCCTAGCTGGTGTGGTTGGGGCCGGCGTGGTTGGGGCCGGCGTGGTTGGGGCCGGCGTGGTTGGGGCCGGCGTGGTTGGGGCCGGCGTGGTTGGGGCCGGCGTGGTTGGGGCCGGCGTGGTTGGGGCCGGCGTGGTTGGGGCCGGCGTGGTTGGGGCCGGCGTGGTTGGGGCCGGCGTGGTTGGGGCCGGCGTGGTTGGCAGTGGTGGAACTATTAAAGTAGAACAAAACGATAGCACAAACAAAAAGCAAAATAAAAACGACACATTTGTACTCAGAGGATTGTTATTGCATTGAATTGTCGATTTGATGTCAGTCTCTGGAAATTTGATGTTTGCTATGAAATAATGTAAAGAGTGGAAAAATGGGCGAAAATCTGAGCAAAAACGGAAGAGCAGCAAAAATATATGACAACAGTTTGAACTTCGTATAGAGACCATGTGTATTTTCGTAATAACTATCGATCGTGACGTCAATTGCAAGCTACTGCCAATGTGATATAAACACAACAAAAAAAGTAACTCCCCCCCTAAGCAAAATGGCGTAACTTTTTAACGAATTGGGTCTGAGCAACATTACTTGGCAGGAATGTTTCTAAAATGATTGGCTAACGTCTCTGTGAAAATGAATTTTGTCAAAAAGTAACGCCATTATGATTAAGGGGACTTACTTTAGTTGTTGTGTGTATTACAAAAGCGTGCATGATTCATAAACATCAACATAAAAAGTGAGTCCCCTAATCAAAATGGCGTCACTTTTTGACAAACTTGTTTTGAGCATAATAACTCGGCAGGATTGTGTCTATACTTTGTGACTAACTTCTGAGTGAAAATGAAGTTGGTCAATTGAGTCACGCATGAGTGAGCACACAAAGTGCCAATCTTTCCTTTGATGTGTGCTCACTCATGCATGACTCGATGGACCAATTTTATTTTCACACAGAAGTTAGTCAATAAGTGTAGGAATAATCCTGCCGAGTTATTTTGCTCAAAACATTTTTGTTAAAAAGTTATGTTATTCTAATTAGGAGGAGACTTACTTTTTTGTTGAGTTTATTCCAACAATACTGATCAATTAAACTCAACACAAAAATAAGTCCCCCTTAATCAAATAACATAACTTTTTAACGAAAAGGTTTTGAGCAAAATAACTCGGCAGGATTGTTCCTACATTTATTGACTAACTTATGTGTGAAAATGAAATTGGTCCGTCGAGTCATGGATGAGTGACCACACATCAAAGGCAGAATTTTCACTTGTTGACTCTTGTGACTTTTGAAAAGTGACATTTTTCCTTTAATGTGTGCTCACTCATGCATGGCATGGCGGATCAAATTCATTTTCACAGAGACGTTAGCCAATCATTTTAGAAACATTCCTGCCAAGTTATGTTGCTCAAACCCAATTTGTTAAAAAGTTACGCCATTTTGCTTAGGGGGGGGGGGAGTTACTTTTTTTGTTGTGTTTAGAACAATAATTTAAAAGGCAGTCATCATCAGTACAAAGTAGCCTATGTCTCTGGTATCTACAAAATTCAACGGCCGTTTAGTAAAGAGGTAAGTGAACACAATGCTAAAATCGTCAGCATAGAGTATGACGACATTATTTCAATTGAGGACGCCATGAAAAGCTCGATTTGAATCAATTCAATTGAATCTGCATACATTATTTTGCATACTGTACGATTGCGTATTTCAAACTCTCTCTTACTTTACGTGACAATGATCAGAAAAAATGTATTGGCGGTTAAAATCTGAAAAAATCTACAGAATGATGTTCAAAATATTGAATTGTAGTTATATAGTGAATATAGAACTTCCGTCTCTTTGATCGCGAACAACTCTGTTTATATTTTACAAAATTTACACAATTATAGACATGCTATAGAGAACGGAGATGAGTGATATTTTGTTTCATTCAATTAGTTTATTGGTATAGGCTGCTCACTCTTTTCTATAATATAATTAAACAATTTGAAAGCAGATTTCAAATTGTCCTGCTTCTACTAAAACAGGTGAAATCATGACATAGCTTTTCGCTTAAATACACTTTTGAATTTTATTTTGTTTTACTAAATGTTGCGATAATATTTCAAAACTGTTGATTAATTATAGAAAAGGGAGAGGGATTCATCCAATGTTACTCCGTGAAACACAATTTCCTTATCATTATCATTTCATTTCATTATCATTAACTACGTTTGATATATCATTATTATCAATAAATTCATGAACAAAAAATGTATAAGATATTATGTTCATAGGTATTGCAGGGCTCCAAACTTACTTTCACAGAGAACGTAGTTTGAGAATCCTGCGCAATCGACGTTTTCCAGTTTGTGGGCAGGTACATTCAATAATGCACAGTTCCTACTAGTATCAATCGCTGGAGCTCCATTCCACCATGCACCTGTTATCATGAAAACACAAATGTGACATGTTAATAATGCAATGCATGTTCAACTGGAGCTATTGTTATTGCTATACATGTAGTAGAAAGTGTGTTATTCAATTTGGAATAATGAAGGAAACATAACATGAATGGAACCTTCTGGAAAAACCCATGTTTTTATAATGTTATATGTGCCGTTTCATTAATAACCTGATAACGCAATAACAAAGCAATATTGTGGCATTTGCAATAAATATATTAGCTGGTGTTTTGATTTAACCGACTCGTGACCTTCAGAGAAAGGTCACATTATATTTACATACATGAAATAAAGGCGCTATACGTCATTTTAAAGGGATCTAGTAACATTGTCCAAATCCTCAAAACTTACTGTCTTGGAATTCTAGCGGTTCTCTAATACCTTGTTTTATTCATATACAAACTAGAAGCATGTGACAGGTTTCGGTTTTACGAATTTCCCTTTCGTTAAAAAGATATATGTACGATTGAAGTGTTCGGATTATTAACTATCCACTGGATAGTCACAACCGTGTACAAAGTTAGTGCAATGCATAGTGAATATCACTTCACATTTTTGCTTATTGCTCGGTCATATAACATCCATTTAACATGAAATTTTCACACATTATATACTCAGTGGACATATCAGATCAGAACAATACACATTGCATCAACAAAGTGACTAGATCCCTTTAATAAGTAGTGTTTCTATTATATTAGCCATTGTGTTATTGTTAATTATTTACAGAACTAAAAAACCGCTAAACTATAAAAATCATATAAATTTCGAGCAGCTATAGGCGGTTGGGTACGTATTTCTTTATTTGGTTTGTCAGACGAAAAGACGGGAATGATAATAATCGGGCAATATACCCCAGCCCCCTTTCAAAAATGATCTTAGATTGAACTTGTCACTAAATATCTTTACTTAATTTAACAGCAGGCCCATAGCCAGGGGGGGGGGGGGGGGGGGGCGATGGTAGCGATGGTAGCGTACACCCCCCCCCCCCCCCCCCGCTTTACACAACCAAACCAGTGGTATCGGCCATTATTTTTTTGGCGACGACCTTACACGAATCAACCTGTGCTCTCGGCCTTGGCCACGATTGGTCTCGGACCCGTTTTTTAAAATTACGCACCCCCCTTGAACAATTCTGGCTACAGTTTATTTACTTTTTTCACCTGTCCCGGCTCATCTATTCCGTTATCAGTACATTTTAATATAATTCCTCCCGCAACCTGTCTTTATACTTTCAAGTCCTCATAATAATTTCGCAACTTTTGAATTGTGACTTGGAAAAGGTGCACGTGGACAGTATCTTTGATATCTTTCTCTCAATTTACTTCTGTATATACGAGTTTGTTTTTCTTTTTCTAGGGTACACACATAATTTTTAGAGATGATAATAATGGTATTTTTCAAAATATGAGTATGTATGCATTGATTGTTGCCTATGCTTGTATAATAATAATAATAATAATAATAATAATAGTAATAATCCTTTCGGCTTATAAACCGCAATCTTACAATTAAGTCTCAATGTTCATAAATATACAAGAAAAAGAGAGAGAAATAAAGAGAGAAGAGAATAATGCGTACCTTTTTCCATGTGTATTTTATAGAGATTTGATATATCTTGTAATTTGCATTATAACATAATTGAGATTTAGTGGACTTACATATAATAAGTATATAATAATTTCCTTTTTTGGACCGACAACTTAAATCTGGAAACTTACTTGCAGCATTAATTTCCGTCCCATCGTCGCACTGAAATCTGCCTTCTTCTGCGTCGTCCTTACAGCCGACCCACAATGAAAAGGGAGG
>JBAMJV010014671.1:0-29810 GCA_037951105.1 Echinarachnius parma
ATTATTTTCATTAACACATCTTGAATTAAAAGCACGCAATTATAATGAAGGCGGTCAGGACGCTTTGGATATTGCTGCTTTATGTGCGGCTCGGGAATGGAAGGGAATTATGTAAGTGCATTTTTTGATCATTACTTAGTTTTATAAAAAAACAAAAACAAATTTTGAAACGTACGTGGGACTTGGAGAAGAAGTCACGACGAGCCTCCTAACCCTAACCCTGACCTGGACGAGAATGGAGGCACATAGATCAGGACTGGACAAAATGTTGGTCTGGATATTCAATCGGAGAAAGAAATTCAATATTATTGTATTATTCATTATTTAGATCTAGATTTTATATAACTGTTTTATATATATGTAAAGTATGCTTTTCTCGCTCTGCAATGACAGATACTGTTGGACTTGACTGCGAACGTGATGTACATATCATTTCGCCCAACTACCCTGGGTTGTATCCCGTGAGCGCAAACGTACAGTGGGACATCACAGCTCCTCCTGGTCGCAGGATCCTCGTCACTTTCAACGAGTTCATTCTCGAGGAATACGACATCTTGTACGTCGACGACATGGTGGACGAGACACGCAGCACCTCTTACGACCATGACGACGGAGTGCAAGAAAATCCACCCCCATATATATCTGCTGCATCCAACATACATATTACATTCATATCGGTGCCAAATACAAGGGGCGAAGGATTCAACCTGACATTATCCTGTTACTCACAAGGTATGTCATTGTTTGTATGATGGCTTACATAGGTTTGCCTATAGATGTGAACACTAATTCGTGGGAATACAACACAATGTTGAATGTACGTACGTTTACCGCCATCGTATGAAGAGCTTTGTATAGCTCGATGGGTGGAGCACTAGGTTGGAGAGAATTATCAATGCAAATACTTTTACCCTTTTATGTACTAAACATCAACATAAACATAATGATGTATTTTAAAATATTACTTTCGGTCTCGTGTTAGGTGAAACACTGGTTCGCATTGTCAATGGTTCCTCTCCAGAAGAGGGTATTCTTGAAATACGATCATCATCAGACGGCAGCGATTGGAAGATGGTCTGTAGTGATGGCTTCCAAAGAAATACAGCAGAGGTTGTATGCAGAGAACTGGGGTACCCGGGAGTGCAGAGGATATCCAACAGTAAATATAGTCAACCCTGTGAGGAAGAGGACGAGTGTATATTCCGGCTCCTCATTGTTCTGAACGTAAGACAATTATAACATCAATTATCACCTGACTTAGTAAATACAGTACATGAGCTGCCATGTAATATTTTTGGATATTAAATGGCACTGTTACATGGCAATCAGATGATAAAACAGTTGTTAACTTTGCTGTCGGGAAAATCATGGAATGTTCCCCTCGGGAATTTAAAATGCTATTTCATGAAGAAAATAAGTCCCTCGACTACGTCTCGGGACTTATTTACTCTTCCCTCAATAGCATTTAAAATCCCTCGGGAGTGGAACATTCCGTGCTTTTCCCTCCACCACCAGTTAAAAACTGTATATTATGCTATATCAGACACATATAAATACATTACACATGCTGAATGCTAAACATGCACTCTATACTGCTATCAAATATCTCTGCTAAAACAAAATGTACTGCTATCAAATGGGCTGGCCATAGCTGTTATAGTTTATATAGCTTCACAATAATTCACATTTTGAAAGTGTTGACGTGTTTGCATGTTGATTAATAATTGACGAAGTCAATAAAAGAAAGTTTTCTTTGTGGAGATCAGACATACCGTCATTGTCTGTTTTGAACAACCATTAACTTACTGTTTCATTTGTAAGTATATAAGGCACGTATATATAGACTGATGTACGTTCTAGGTTTATTTCTCATAGAACGTACCATTCTTTAGATAACTTGTTTGATATTCATGCATATAGGTTTGTATATACGTGTATTTATCATACAGTGTATTATTTTAAGCACACATGCTTAACATCATAACCCTTTTCCAGACGCTTACAGACTCACAGATTGTGATAGCCGACCAAACTTAGCTCCAGCATGTACATCAAAATCATCATTACACGTGAAGTGTTACAGTAAGTGGTCCTTTATAACGTAGATAACAAACATTTCAACACAAAACCTAAACATTATATTCATGGTATATGTATATATTTTGTCATGACTGATTGTAGAAAACAAATAATTCAAACAAATTTTCGCGGTGTATTTAATACAAATTCGATTTTAATTTTGGTTTTATTCTTACACATGCGAAACCCAACATTGAGTCACTATTATTATTAATTGCATTCTGTTTTGATTGAGTTATATGTCCCTTGATTTCTTATTTCAATAAAGAATGGATAAACAAAAAAGCATCTTATATAGCCCGAACTACTAAACAATACCCTGATCTTGGTATGTATGTCTATAAGGAAAAGATTCCCTATTGTTAAACTGATAAATAGTGTTTAAATATAGGTTTTCCGCTCAATTTTACACTTTTATCAATCGGGTCATTCAAATTCACGCATTGCCGCGTAATCGTTGGTATCGGTCTTTCAAATTCCGAAAAGGTGCAAACGAATTCATGCATACGCATACACTTTCGTGAATAGACACGAGTTCATTTATGGGGCATTCGAATTCGAGAATTTGCAATAGCGCCAGCATTAACTACATGCCATTTTGAATGCCCATCACTGCTCCTACGTGATTTTGAACGTCTATTTACGAATCGAATGCTGCTTTGACACGGCGATCGCAAATCGCGCGAATTCGTTTGCTCCTTATATCAATTTGATTGTCACAATCGCGAAATTGAGCGGGAAAACCTATAGTATAAGAATATAATACTGATAGCAAATCTGAACCGAAAAAATATACTATGGGGAAATGTATTCCCCAAAAGTTATGTACGTTAAACACGGCGCCGCTGAATTTACACCAAGATTGCAAATACGTACGTCCGCCATTTATTAGCCTGGTACGTACTTTTGGCTCCACGCTTCGAATGCTTAGTGCTTCTACATTCACGTGCTTTCCACGTACGGGTTATTTGTATTGTGCTCATAGAAACCGACTTAGGTATTTCGAAAGATTTTATAGATAAAGTAGTTATTTTCAAGGTAGTTTTTGTCAACCCTTTCCATTTGCAAATGAATTATGATAAAACTAATTATATTCTTACACTGTTCAGGTATGAACTGAACTGCTGAATAATACACATTTTTTTGGAAGGGTTTACCAAAACTGTACTTTTCTTTAAAAATATGAACCACCCCACGTTCGAAACCACCTCTTCCAACTCTATTTTTGTTTATCTTTTAACAGAACCGGGTTATTCTGGATGCGTCTATATTGACAGATTGGACAGGGGCTATCTTCGCAATATGTTCCCAGTCGATTCCACAGCAGGTTGCGTCTCTACTTGCTGGTGGGAAGGAAGCCGGGAAGGAGGTAAACATGGGCGTATTAACATATACAAGACATATTTTTCGCAGGGGGGTGGGGAGTTCATTTCCTTTTTGCCTGAAGCTACTTCTCTCTCGTTTTAATTTGACAAAAAAAAACAAGAAGAGAAGAAAGAACAAAAACCACATTTGTATGATTTTGCTCTAATATATAGTACAATGATTTGCCTTAATTTGAAATGATTTTGCCGGAATATGATCATGTTTTTGCTCGAATTTAGTTGGTTTGTGTTTTTTTTTTTACTGGGGGAGGGGGCTCAGCAGAGGGGGGAGGGGGGGGGGGGGGGGGCTGCAGCCCCCTAGTTGCTGGGTAAACAATTGGAGTGGAATTCCCGATGAGCGGAACAAATATTTATTACTGGTATAACAATCACTTCAGTAAATATTATAAATATGTTGCACATAACGTTACAAATTTGTTGACATATTATCTCGATAACTGTGAAGGACTGAGCCTTGACTAGCAGTCTTCGCTACTGCTGGTTCCTGTCTTACCAATTATATTATATCTGTCAATTATGAATATCTGGGTATTTTATTTTAGTAAACGATGTTTGGTAAATACCAATTCAGTTCAATTTCAATTTCGATTTTAAGAACGCGAGACAGAAGACTTACATTGATATTAGAAGGTCTTGATCTTCAGTGTGCTTGTGCGTCTGGTTCGCGACTCATCCAGCATGTCGAAAGGCTGCTAGAAGACAACCGTCAGTGTCATCACGGCTATGGAACTCTGGATGCGATTCCACGGACCAGGGACATCAGGGTTAGCAAGGATGGCGGTTTATAAAAGTACGCCCAGCTCAAAACCCAACGTCTTTTATCTTTAACAAGTTCATCTTTATATCATATGTCTCTTGTCCGAATACAAACTTGAAAAATATACACAAACGATAATCTACTGAAACTCAATGCCATATAGCTACGGAAAATGTCTTTTCTCGTAAGAAGTATATTATATTAGTGCATACAAATCTATACAGTACTAATAAGTGGACATGTCACATAATTATCAAATCGGCCTTTCCATATTTTTTGTCATTCAGGCGTCAGAATCGATACCATCAAAATGTGATTAACTGTGTAATAGTTTTAAAATCACTATTTCAGAGATGACAATGCTGAAGGTAAAACAGATTATAGATCATCTTGACACAATGTTCAAGAAAGTGACACAGTCGGCGCAGCACCGGAGGGGGGGGGGGGGGTGGTGATGGGTACACAACACAGGATTTGTCCCTACCGGGCTTTACTCTATACTTAGCAGGCAAATTTTATTCTTAGAGGTAGCAGAAACTTATTACCGAAAGATCAGTTTTAATCATGTGGCTTAAAGGGGTGGGTGGGGGGGGGGGGTGGTGGGACTAAGTCCCTGGAATAAACTGGCCTGGTTAGGTTTAAAAACAAACTATATATTTACATTTGTTTTGGTATTACCGACAGCCTTCGTGGGATTTTGCCACGACCTAGAATCGGTTGAGAATGGATACTGGGACTCAAAACATGACGTGGTTTGGATCTATCGTTCATTTTCCAGTGCTATGAGGGGTACACCGTAAATGGAGCTGAGTCTCTACAGTGCGTACCAGGGAACTCTACCTACCAACCAGTGTGGAGCGGATCAACTCCAACATGTACAACACATTCTATGTAAGAACACATAATGCATATTGAAGGGAACATTATCTTTGTGTGCCAAATTTTACAAGGTCAATACAATTGTATTGTCCATATTTGGATTTTAGGAAATATAACATACCATGCATGTATACGGACTTTATTTCTCTCCATGTTGAAAATCGATGAAATTTGGATACTGAAAGGAGTCTTCCATTCTCACAAATGGTGACCCAACTTCAAATTAAAAACAAACAAAACAAACATATCATGATAATCTATAATTCGAACCTGCATAAAGCCACCTTTATTCATTTATCTCTAGCGACCAAGGCAGTGTACCAGATGACCTGGGAACAATATGATATGACAACAAGAAAATATCGCCAATTGTGAAGAATTAACCGCACTATGATTATAAAAACTCTTATACAAATTTGTCCCATAATTACATGAATCATACACCTACCAAAATGCATACCACTTTACCAAAACATAGGCTATTCGGAATATTAATACGAAAACATGCGACAATGAGTTAATGCAGGCCTAAAGCAAAGAACATATCTTCAAACGTGTTAAATGGCAAATATTTGTATTAAATAGTTTGTTAATTTTGCTGATTTTAGTTCCATTCTTTTGTTTACTATACCGCCAAGCGACCGAGAAAAACACAATGTCTACTGACATGCTAACTGGCAACGTTTCAGGTATGTGGACTTTAAACGCAATTTAATTCCATACTCCATCATGAGTTGTGTAGGTCGAGACAGAGTCAAAATTTCTTATTATCAACTAGTGTACAGATTAGGATGTTTTTGGTTTGGGGCTACTACCCCCCCCCCCCCCCTAAATGAATATGTGGTGTATATCATGCATAATGATTTAAATCTGCTAATACTCATCATTTTTGTGTTCCAATTTGGACTGGAAGTGAATATAATTATTTTCTCCCTTTTTGTGAAAAATATAACTGCACGCTCTTCACACATCTTCTTCACAAATCCACAAGAGAGATCTTGTAAAAATATATTTACCACGTTCCAAATCCTGGACTAACGATCATGCACTGACTACTGCTAGGTTCAATTCGCTCCCAAACCAGACCCCACCTCCCCTCCCCCCCCCCCCCCCAAAAAAAAAAAGAACCTTCTCGTATGCCACTGGTAATACGAAATAATATTAACTACTTCCTTAACTCTGCCTATTTTGATTGGTTATATTACTGTTGTCAAAGAGATATGTGTCGGACTTTTGTTTAAATTATTGAATTAAACTTCGTGTATATACTGTACGTTTTGGACCAAATATAGTATGTCTTATATTATACAAATTATAGTTCCCGGAGTTTTTGTGTATGTAACTTCTTTCTCAAGTGGGTGATGAATATAGACGACTGTCCACTTAATATTGGCTCGGTCTATAACATAAATCATTATTGATCCGGTAACAATCTGCTTTAACTTTAAAATAGACAGTCATGAAATTGAAAGTAGTATCTTGTTTCACTTTCTCAACGTTCAGGTCAAACGGGTTGGTTAGTTGCCAAATATACACATATATATATATAAAGAGTACTTATCTAGTAATAGTGCGATTACTATGAATCTTGATCATTATGCAACTTAAAAACTTGAAACTTGACTATGCCTTTGCAGTGAAATACCAATCACATGATCAGATACATTCGATACATGTGTCATTACTCACTTAACACTCACCAAGTAACGTTTTCAATAACTAGCGAAAGATGGGGAGGGGGTGGGGGGGGGGGGGGGCTGCACAATTGTCTTGCAGTAGATTTATTTGATGTTTATAAACGTGTTTTATGCTTTATGATATGTTCTTGATTTTTTGTTGTCCTATTTAGTTGATTTAGTTTCTTACATTTTTAGGGAACGGCGCTAAAATAATCAAAAAGTGATTTTGCTTCACTTCTTCTTAATCATCCTGTTATCTTCATCATTACCACCATCATCATCATCATCATCACTAACACCACCACCATCATCATTATCATTACCACCACCATCATCATCATCATTATCATCACCACCACAATCATCATCATCATCATCATCCTCATCGTCATAATCATCATCATCATCATCATCATCATCACCAGCATCAATATCGTCATTATTATTATAATTACTATTTTAATAATAATAATTATTTTTATTATCATTATTATGATTATTATCATTATAATAATAATATTACAACCCTCATCATCATCATTCTCATCATCATTATAATATCATTATTATCATGATAATTTTTTTTATAATGATTTTTGTATTATTATTACTATTATGATGATTATTATTATTATTATTTCTATTAGTAGTATCCTCACTATCATCGACCTCTCATCCAGGTGCCTGTGAGGGCTCCCTCAGCGGCCTGACACTCATATTTCTTGGGACAACATGTGGACTGTTCCTTCTCTTCATGATCACTGCTCTCACCCTCATCTGTTATTGCATTAAGAAAAGACGGGAATTGCGGACTAAACAGGTTAATAAATGGAAGATTTATGTCTTTCAATAACGTCTATATACAGGGTGGACCCCCCAAAAAAAACCGAAACGGGGCACTTCCAAATTATAGTAACAAAATGACTATGTCCATCTGATAGGGTATCTTTTTTTAAAATGAAAAACGATACCAAGAACAGTAATTTTGGTCGTGTAGTTTTTGTTTTAGGGCGCTCTGAGTGACACCATGTCATGTTCCCATTTTTGTCAATTTGTACCAAGTTAGTGCCTGATAAATCGCACTTACTGCCCGTCATAGCATCGAACAACGAGCAATACGCGGGCTATTGTAAGTGTGCATTCAGCTGTGTGCCGGGAGAATGGGAATTGTGTTAGTATATTTTGGGAAGTGCCCCGTTCCGTTTTTTGTCCACCCTGTATAGGCCTACTTTTATTTTACATTTAATTTGGATAGTATTATTATCAAAGTAAAGTCTAATTATGTGAACGATCCAGACCTCTTTTCACTATCCAAGCCTCGAAAAAAGATGTTGGTAATTAGAAAAAACATGATAGCCTGTAACGACGACGATTCAATAATATGAGAGTTCTGATCGATACAATTTGATTTAATAAAAATTGTCCAGGGGTTATACAAAATGTATTAGTTTGAAACATGTACAATTAATAATGATTATTTTGTTTGTTCCAGATAACTCATACCTACTTCGGTATGGGGGATATGGGCGGTTCTGGTTCTGTCGTCTTACCGCATCGCCCCAAAACGTCGTATCAGACGGCACACTGTTCTGAACCAGCCGGTGGAGATTCACCAACAATCAAAGCCCGGAAGGAGGACGTCGGCACAGGTGGAGCAGTATTCTACCAAAATAACGCAGAACCGGACGAAGTCCACTATGAAGACCCCGAGAAGATGAAAAAGATTACTGAAGACGATTCTGGGTATTTGATACCCGAATGTAGAATGCAGAAAGAGAGAGTAGAGACTTACTTGGCACAGACCAGATATGAAGAGATTAACATCTCATAGAATATAAGGCGGGACAGAGGAAATTTGTCATCATTGTAAATACATTTATACCGTGTCACCATAATGTTTGGGGATCACCTAATATCCTCGTATACCTCACTTACCGCGTAGTCTATGGTAGACGATAGGCGTGGTATACTTATCGGTGCGCCACCAGTGGCCTGACAATCAACTTCCATCCTTCTCTCAAAACATCACTCAGCATTAGGTCCAAGCCTATACATTCAGTGATGCTATCCTCCCTCCCTTTTCTCTGTTTATCTCATTTCCCCCACTTGCGAGTCCCAAATATCTTGAGACTTGTGTCCACAACATTATGTATGCGACTTTCTTACAGCCATAAAGATATATCTTCATGTAACGTCCAATGAGTTATGACGACTGAACGAGATGTATATATACATGTATTCATTGGATGATCAGGACTAATACGAGTAGAATGATAATAATCTGATATAGAGAGGAGATCGGCGATAGGTATAGTCCTACTCCTTTCATCAAGAAATCCAAGTCGTTGGCGACTTGATGACTGACCTTCGTTGAGAAGCACCCTCTAACACCAAGTCCCTGGGGATCTCCACAGCCACTGCAATACATTAATGCACAGCTTATAGCTAAGTTTGGTTGTTATTGTTATTGCTTTGTTATATTATTTTTAAGAGGAAAGGCTTTGATATCAATATACTCATTGTACAAGGGGAAAATCAAAGGGCAGTATATCATTATCTATTTTAATTTAGTTATTGCTTAATTAATCTCATGTCTTAGCTCAAGCGAATATAACTATAGTGGCCGTACCCACGATAATAACCAATCCACAAGCATACCCTGTGCCCTACTCAATAACAGAAACCCATTAGTCCTTCCAAGACTCTGGATTTGGATCACCCTACAATCATCGAGTGTTACAGCGCCATCTGTTGAAACCTTTCGCCCCCGGTTGGCAGAAGGGCGCGGCTATACGGTGGGTAGACCATGCGGACAGAAAGAGGATAACTTTGTAAATAGACTGTACATCTAAACGAAAATACAAACAAATGCTTGCACCGGTACTGAATGCTACAACGTAACGGACAAACACAAGTATTAATTTGCAAAGTTAATTAAGAGAAGAAGAAATTAATATTTAGTAAGATAGGAAACAGCCTATAGAATGAGACGACACGTTTATGGAAGTAATGGATGTTACTATATAGTGTGTACTCTCTATTTAGTACAGTTATTAAGTATTACAGTACTAAAGGCTAGTAAACCACTAATTGAATATGTGCTATAGTCTATAGCACATATTCATGAAGTCGATTAGTGGTTTACTATTTGTAAAAGTAATAACGAGTATGGATCTTCATTTAAGATTCATATTAAACATATTTTGTAGGTTATAAAATGATATTTCTTGCAGCAAATGTCGCCCTTGTGTATAGTTTTGATGAAGCTAATTAACCCATTGACAGTTCTAGTTCTATTGTAATACTCAACACGATACAACGCCCGTTCAGGATCTAGATGAGGGTATAACTTCTACCAAAGGGACCTGAATGGTTGTCAGTGCAGGTGTTTCATTTCCAAGTGTTATCACCAAGTTCAAATTTGTATATCTCAAGTGATGTTTGATGTTGATTAATATAGACTTTGTTCCTGAAAGATCACTGTTTGTGCATTCAATTTGCGATGACGGCCCCTTCTATACACCAGTTTAACCCACGGATCTTACTAGTCCACAATGTCATATCTCATGAAGAAAAAAACACGTATATACAAACAAAACAAATTATAAGACTGAGGAAACGGCTAGAAAGAGCAAAGGCCTTGTTGAACTAACGCTACCAATGAGTACATCGGTTCTCGGTCGTAAATCAATATAAACGCACACAGTCATAAATACCGTCAAACCTGTCTATAGCGATCGCTCGAGGAACCAAACAAAGCGGTCTTTATAGACAGGTTAGCGGGCATCTTGAGTTGTTTGACCACCGAATGCATGAAAAGGAATATACATTGCATGTCCATAGAGCTGTATAATCAATATAGGAAACAAAATCTATGTTAAATTTGTATGTTGCATCCATTTTGTTTTTAAAATAAAACTTTTATTCCCAGAAATGTTTTGAGTGCTTTATTTTAGTTCAATTATTGTCTAAACTAAACAGAGAAGTGTGTTATTTGTAAATGATTTACAGTAAAACGGAGTCAATTTATAGCCATTTCATTTTCCTATTGTGTACATACGTTTGGTCGGCAGACTTCTATATATTTTGATAAGATGTAATGTAAATTAAACTTGTCTACATGGGCCGTCTGGTTTCTTTATTTAATACAATGTAAATATTATACGATGTATAATGATATGGTTTGTTAAATTGTTACAGGTGTATGTACATTTCCAGTCAAAGAAATTGATAACAACTTTGTCTGAAATCAATGTTGACACAGGTGACACATGTTTGGGGTAATTGAAATATAGATAACCCATATAATACATCCCCAAATACAACACAACCTCGCACGAACGGCGCACGCATAACACACAATACAAATACACAAACATCAAGAATAACGACACTCGTTAAACACCGGAATATTCGGGCTACAATAGCTTGTATGCATGTATTTAAAGTTTACGCAGATTTAATTCTTGCCAAGAGAAATCATTTCCCCCCAAATAACTAGTCCAAAAACACATTTAAGGAAAAAACAAGCGCGAACTTCATTTATTAAGCAACTACTAGGTCATAC
The DNA here is from genome assembly GCA_037951105.1 of Echinarachnius parma. NCBI lineage: Eukaryota > Metazoa > Echinodermata > Echinoidea > Clypeasteroida > Echinarachniidae > Echinarachnius > Echinarachnius parma. The sequence continues at coordinate 11,347 of JBAMJV010014671.1, forward strand.
TTTTCAGGATGTTGGTGCACATTATCCGTTATTAAAGATAAGAAATAAATGAAATTAAGTTAATCGTTACTGTCGGTCCATCTTATAAGTTAGAAACAAGATTAAAGCAAATACGTATAGTACGTGAACAAAGTACCTTTACCCTAGACATTCCATATTTATATACATGATCACAAGCGTAGTGACGACATATTTTATCTGGTGGACCTGCCCCTTTCCCCGAATAGCTAATGTAGGGTGACACGGGTTTAGTAATAGTTATAATCACTATTGACAAATGCAATTACACACATTAACAATTTAAAAACATGTATCACAACTATACGTTTGTCAATTGTGTGTGATCCGTCCGTATCCACGTCCGTCCGTCCGTGTGAATCATGTTAAGACGTGATGTTAGTTGTAAATATATAAAATTAATTTCATCCTTTCACTTTTAAAATCAAATTGTTAATAACACGACACCACTTTCGGTAAAATTCTAGTCCACTCCTTTCATCAGGAGGCATCGCTGAAGTAATACAGAAGTAATACATTACTACACTGATAAAACTAAGTCGAACTCGAGTTCCAAGGCACCAAAACTAAATATAGGCACATCAATTAGATCGGATTGCATAATTGTTATCACAAATACATTATAAATTATCATCGAGATTTCTGAGCTGTTCTTCATCTTCATAAGGTATAATGAGTCACAATGATATTTGTTTAGCACCGTCTCCGTTTCAGTCAAGTCTGGAATTTTCCATCTGCAATTAATTATATCAACACAACAATACAATTAATGCATGTTAGCAAGAATATAACATAAACAAAAGTAATGTACCATAAATAAATACAATTCCAATTTACAAACAACTTTTATAATTAATTGGGAAGGAAGAGAAAGAGGGATAACATAAAATATTGTATACAATGCTTGAATCGATACCGGTGAAGTTTAGGTTATTATCGGAAGTGTCTTTTTGATAGATTTAAAATGTAGCATTGTGTAAAAATAACATTATTTGAGAAAAAATAATTGTAAGAACATCTCCAAGAACATGAATGGTATGGTACAACAGAATCTTCGAGAAAGTACATTGCTATTTACATGCTGATATTAGTTCTTGTCTCAGAGACGCTTACTCTAGCAAATGAATACCAGTTTGCTGGAGCACAAATCAAACTAACTTAATCAGACCTGCGAGAGAAGATGATAACGAATCAATGCAAATAAACTAAGAAAGTACTGGTCAAATTGCTTATCTACTACCAATGTAGTACAATGAAACTCGTTAGGAGTCTTACTTTGAATCCTAGCTCGACAATAGTCAGTGGGAAGCATGTAGTATCTATGTGGTTCATGAACAGTTCTAATTACTTTAGTGATGCCTGCAAAAGAGATACACAACATTTGAATTAGCTTGACTTGAATTACTTCGGTATAAACCGGGTAACGTGGCTCAGAGGTAGGTTATTGCAACATTCTCACACTTTCCAATTGGACCAACCCATCAAAAAATGGAAAGAAAATAACAGAAAAGGCTACATTCTTTATTCCTTCAGAATCTTCGATCGACATAAAAGCGTGTATTTTTATGTCTTACGGTACCCACATAGCTTTGGATTTTTGAAGATCAGCCTCAGATCGAGGGCGAAACGCGAATTTCTAGCACCATATTTGGAAAGGAAAATAACCTACGAGACAAACATATCACAAAAAACATCCATGGTCGTTCCTTATATTTAACTTGAAAATGCATTACGATATACGAACTACTAATGATTATCTTAGGAAATTCAAACTCATGAAAGAATGTGGTGTTAAAAATTATGTTTAAAGCAAATTTAAAGTAAACGATGATAAATCCATTATGCTGAAAGAGCAAAGCGTTAAATTAAATTAAACATGTCACCACAATTAACATTCCTGAAGAAGCACCTCAAACTTACTTGTTAGTTACCTAGTTATACAGGGCGTATCAAAAAAAGCGTTACACTTTTGAAAAATCTGTCAAAATTACATTTCAAAATATTTTGAAGATTTGTTCATGTCGATAGATGCCCAATCGCCACTAACAAAACAATTGTTCGTTCACGCTTGGGCGAACACTGACTGTTTTTGTCAAGAGTGTGAAAAATGACTTGCGCCAAATTGAAAGAAGATGGAAAATTAAACCACCAGTCCGTATAAGTACTACCATTAAAACAAATTGCTCCTTTGCATAAATTTACGATTATGTTATGATCATAGGCGTACCCAGGAGGGAGGGGTCACCCCCCTTAGACCAAACAATTTTGGGGGGTTTAACCTCCCCCCTCCCATTTCAAATTTAACTGTTCTCGAGACCAAATGTCAATGGTCTCGACCGTCATTTTCGATGGTCTGTCTCGACCTCGAAAAAGTGTGAAAAAACTGTGGTCCCGGCCTCGAAAATGTCAAATTTTCCACGACCACCACCCCCCCCCCCGCCCTCGCTTACAGGATTCTCAACCACTTGGTCTTGTGGCCGGACCTGGCCTCGGTCTAGAAAATGCCAACAATTTGCGGTCTCGCCTGCGAACATTTTCTACGACTACCACCCCCCCTCCCCCCCCCCTGCTTACCGGATTCTCAACCACTGGGTCTTGGTCTTGGTCTTGTTCTCGAAAATTGTGGACCGGACCTGGCCACTGTCTTGAAAATGTCGAAAATTCGCAGTCTCGGCTGCGAAAATTGTCTACGACTACCCCCCCCCCCCACCCCTTCTCCCGCTTACCGGATTCTTAACCACTGGGTCTTGGTATCGGCCTTGAAAATTGTGCACCGGACCTGGTCTTGGTCTTGAAAATTGTGCAGGTACTTCGTCTCGGCTTTGAACATTTTCTACGACTCCACCCCCCCTCCTGCGGACAGAAAATTTTGTCTGAACCCCCCCCCCCCCTTGAAAAATCCTGGGTACGCCACTGGTACCCACTGGGAATTATCTGGCAAAGAGCAATTTATTTGAATGGGAGTACTTATTCGGACTGCTGGTCTAATTTTCCCTCTTCTTTCAATTTGGCGCAAGTCATTTTTCACACTCTGGACAAAAACAGTCAGTGTTCGCCCAAGCGTGAATGAAAATTTGCTTTGTTAGTGGCACTAGATAGATGAGACCATTGGGCATCTATCGACGTGAAAAAATCTTCAAAATATTTTGAAATGTAATTTTGACTGATTTTTCAAAAGTGTAACGCTTTTTTTGATACGCCCTGTATATAGTTATTTATAGTATCCAGCACTTGCCGGTGTGGCAGGGATAATTGTCCAGGTGTCCAGGGCAAATTGAAACAAGTGATATCTGTCAAAATCACTCCATGAACGTGTGTTTTGTGTGTGTGTCACGTGTAAAAGCAATTTTCGTGGCATATCAGTTCAATTTTTATTTATTCAAGTTCATATGATTGAATTAACACAAAACACGTTTATGTTGTATGAGTGACGTCAAACGCGTCAGTGTGACGTCATGAATGAGTTAAGTGTGTACTATGAGTGTATTACATTACTGTTCGTTTGATGTCCGTATGCATTTGTGTTTGTCTGTATATTTGTGTTTGAGTGTTTGTGTGTGTCTCCGTCTGTATGAAGGCTCGAAAATGGTCAAAAATAGGATTTTAAAACTGTCCGAATGACGTCACTGCCAATTATCCCTGGGCGGACACTTATCCCTGTCACACCGGTTTGCTTGTTAGTTTTTCGAAATCAAAAGTCGGTGCCATATTGCGAACGCCTTGTGAACGGTGCGCAATACGCATGACAAACATGACAATCTGTAATGTCAGTCACTAATCGAGTTCATGAAAGAAAAATATTTAACAGAGATCACTGAACCATTTGAAACCATCTATATCCTATGGGTGAACATAAAAGTACCATAAACGCGTTAGTGTCAGTTTCGATTTTATTGTGCGGCATTATTCACCTACAACAGTGCTAAGACAATCAGGAAAGTTGAGAAGTACTATATCCCATTCAGCAACAATCGTTAGAGAAGAAGAGACATCCGTCATGTTCACGTCGTTATGTATTGTCTTTTTTGTTGTGTGCACACTGGTGGATGGGAGTGAATGTGAGTAGCAAACTTATTTCACTTTAATGATAATGAATAATATTATACTCGATTTATATAGCGACTAATATGATTAATAATCATCTCTAAGCGCTTTACAATGATATTATTACCCCGGTCATAGGATACAATGCAAAACCAGCACACATTGTGTGCACCATTTCTACTCCCTGGGGAGCATTCCTTCCAAGCTGCCCATGGGCATTGAGAAGTTTATAAACCTGGGTAGAGGGCAGCAATTGTGGATAAATTGTCTTGCTGAAGGACAAACGCACTGGGCAGGGTTCGAACTCGGGATTTTATGAATGGAAAACACGCGCTCTACCAATCTTGCCACACCACGTCCACGGAGGTTACGGGAATTGAGTGATGAGGGATAATGGCCCGTTTACATGTGCAGAATAGAAAGTCAAACCTGTGTATAATACTTATAGTGACCACCTAAAGGGAAACAAGAGAAATTGCCACTATAGACAGGTTGCCTGCTAACGCCAGCTGGCCACTAAGACAAGTTTTGACCGTATTTAGGATAGTTTCTCTTTTACGTGTATAATGCCCATATCTAATTTTATGTATATTTTTTATCGCAACCGTGATCATGGCAAACCCAATTAAAATGAGGGTAATGAAGTCTTCCAATTTATTCCTAGGACCTAGACATAGTATACTGGATGATAAATGAAACTCTTGGCACGGTTGATTGTGAGTGATTCAGCCGTTATGACATGGATTCGATTCATATTGTAGCAGAAGATAGCTGAAGAGTGTACATTTTGTTGGGTGCGGATGTGTTGCATATAAATAACACTACATGGTCCCCTTTCAGAAAGTCAGAAACTTCGCGCGTTTCAACCAATTATATTCGCGCATTGATATGATCTATGTCTTTCTGCAACGTGGCCCTGATCATTTGTTTAATGAATATTCAAATAGCAGATTGCTAACTTTGGTCCAAAAAGAATATTTTGTTAAAATTGAATGAGTGCGTTTGTGTATCGTTAACAAATAATAAACGAACTTCTCATATCGCATAGGGTCACGTATCCGGTATGTATAGCATGCGCTAAGCTATACACTAATTATCAAAACTTAGATGAAACAAATACAAACTAATTGTAAATATTTGAAGACTAAAAGTTATATTTAACATTATATAGCCAATCTTCAACTCGCCCTACTGTCTCTTTCTCTCTCCCTACTTATTTCCATCTTTTTAGGACAGCATAATTTGTAATATTTTTCTTTATTTTTCCTTCCTTACATCTTTTATTTCACAGATGTGTATCTTGACTATGAACATGATGTAACTATCACTTCACCAAACTACCCCGGGCTCTATCCACTGAGGGCAAACGAAGAGTGGGACATCTCGGCTCATTCTGGTTGGAGGATCCTCGTCACTTTCAATGAGTTCATCCTGGAGAATGAGCAGAAACAGGACTATCTATCCATATGGGACACGACAGACAAACGGAACTATATGATATATCTCGGGGACATCCAGGACCCACCCCCCTTTCTGTCGGTGGGTCACACATTGCAGATTAGCTTTATCTCAGTACCAACAGCAAGGAGCAAGGGTTTCAACCTGACGTTATCCTGTTTCCGACAAGGTGAGTATGCAGATTAAAAAAAAAAAAATTTGTGCTTTATGCGGGCCCATTATTCTAAGATTTTGAATCATTGGAAATGTGATGCGTCTGGAATGTTGTTTTCAGAAAATTAAATATGATTGATTCGTTCTTCCGTTTATGTTTACGTGCATGTGCTAGCATTCACATCATCGAATGTAATCATTTTTTTTAAAACAATTGATCCTTACGGTATCTGTTTGAAACTAAGAAAACATAGGTTGATAAAAACGAATCTCGGCATAACGAATTCATATGTGCAGTGGCGTAGCGTAGTTTAACTTACTTGTTTAGGAAGGGTTCAGACTCTGTGCACTCTTTTGCTTTTATTGTGGTTGGACAATTATTGGGGTTACGTGCTGGTTTACTTTTGATATAACAACGCGACGCTCGAATGGTGCAAACTTATGGTCAATGTACAAGTATTCCATGCATGTGTGTATTTTCATATGTAGCCTGCACTCTTAAAAATATTGGGCAAAATTTTACCCAAAAATTACCCAACATGAGGGTCGTTATGAGTCCGACCAACTTTTGGGTAAACTTTGCCCCTTTCGTAATTTACCCATTTTAGGGCAAACTTAAATGCCCATCTAATTACCCATCTTAAGATTACCCAACCCGCACATTACCCAACTATTACCATACAATTGGGTATAAATATAAAGACTGGGTAATTGAGTTGGGCAAATCATTTACCCAACGAATTGCCCAGGAATATTGCCCAATTATTACCCAATGGGTAATTGAGACTGGGTAATTGAGTTGGGTAAATCATTTACCCAACGAATTGCCCAGGAATATTGCCCAATTATTACCCACTGGGTAATTGAGACTGGGTAATTGAGTTGGGTAAATCATTTACCCAACGAATTGCCCAGGAATATTGCCCAATTATTACCCACCTAGAACCTAGAAAAGCAATAATTGGGCAAAACTGTTGGTCATTATTCATTACCCAATTCCATTGCCCAGTTAGACATTGCCCATATATTTACCCAACCTCCTGTTTTACCAACCTTTACCCAACTCTTACCCAGCATGAGGGTCGCTATGAGTCCAAGGCCACGTTGGGCAAAAACAAAATGGGTAAAAATATCAAAAGAAACTATTGGGCAATCTTTCCTCTTTTTTTTTACTCAGCTTGATGTACATTTTACTCAGCATTAAATCCAATGTACAGTTTGTAACTGACAGTAAATGGGCAATATGGGGATCCAAGAAGGGTAAACTGCAAGGGCAAAGTACAGCATTTTATATACGGACAATATAACTAAAAATATAACAGAGGAGAACGATTGCATGTTGTGAATAGTGTATATATATATTCTTCAATAAAACAAAAATACAATAAACAATAACAAGTAAAGTTTGATGGATAATGGCATCATACCTTTACAAATAATTTGTATACTGATTTTGTCTTGTTGTTTTCATTAATGCATTTAGAAAAACAATGAACACATATATTTATCATTATCATGAGTCCAATAAAATAATATAGGCCTCAGCATGTAAATGTACCAATATATACATGGGGTCAAAACACATTTTCCATTAGGCACATCTTTTCTTTTATAATATTGTAAAACATATATAAAAACAAGTGTAGGGGTGTAGCCTACTCCAGTATGCTACTGTAATATACATTTTTTTTTGTAACGGGCATAATAATGTGATGTAAAATCTAGTGGTTTCCAGTAAAATAATCAAATGCATATAACAAACATAATATAAGTGAAATATGACATCACACAATTAATTAACTAGTTGAGAATACAAAGCTCGGTTTATTTGAATTACCCTATTTTCACCATGTATTTGTTATTATTTTTTTGTCGAACTATTGGGGAAGGAGGCAGGTGACGACCCCCCCCCCCCCCCCCCCTGTTATGTAGCTTCTCCATAGTTATACGTCACACGATGTGGCGGGTGCAAATGAATCATCAAACACGTATAATATTGTATAATTATTTTTCATTATATTTAATACAATCATTAAAAAGAAATCCCTATTACAGTCCTGAGTCCACTATTAAAACTGTCTTTCCAGTTCCAAAACATGATTACAATTGGATAAGTCCTACTGTTAATGTATAATGGATTGATTATCATTTACCATTGTATTTCTTTATCATTTATTTACATTTACGTACTTACTTTACCCTTCCCTAATCGTAAGGACACCGGGGTGGACTACCCTTGTCCGTAGTCATCACAGGGGATTATTCTGCCCCTTTTTGCATGATGACTTGCTATATTCTACAAATTATTCACTACAATCATTGATACTATACTGATGCTGCCATAGGGGTGGACTACCATGGTCATTAGTCTTCATAGGAGGTTATTCTGCTCGACTGATACTTTTGTTGAAAGATGTCTTCCTTTTTATCTGCAAGTTTAATCTATCTGGAGTTCTTGGTGTCTTTCCGATCTGCGAATCACCGTTTGAGTGGTTTCCCCTGACTCTGTAGTTGATGTTGGAGGGTTGTGACAGTTGTTTCCAATGGCATGACTGGTGCATCAGACCCCTAAACTGTATCATCTGGCGGTGGTGTCTGATCGTCTCGGGTGATGTGATGTTCCCGATGTCATGTGATCAAGATGACGTCTCCATTCAAGATTGGGCCCATATCTCAAAGTGATAGTTCCCGACCCTCTTTTGTTGCTGCCTCGGCGAAGTCGTGTACCCAGACTGTGTCACCCACGTCGAACTGGCGCACCTTTGTGTTTGTGCGTATTGCTGCCATTGTTGTCTGCTTGTTGTTGACCCTCTCGCACTGGTCTGGCTTCAGCAGGTTGAGTCCAGAGCGTGGGGACGGTTATTCAGCAGCATTGATTGTGACAGCCTTGCAATTCTGGCAGCTCATAGTAGTATCACTGTAAATATCTCACAGCGTGGTAGGCAGTCGATGGTCAAGTCAGAAAGCAATCATATAGAAGTCCCCCACCTGGTAAGACCGTCCATGGAAAGAAGATCCATGCTACTGAAACTGGGATGGTGAGACCGCTTCACAGGTGGAATGCGTCGTGAATCCTCTGCCATAGGGTCATCGGTAATGGCTGAAATATACAAATATTTTAAATAGTTCATCAAATATTGATATTACACAATCTGTCATAAAAACCACCTTGCCTAAGCACTTTCAGTAATTAACCAACATTGGTAACCGTTCGATGTTATAATTGTGAAAGTGTTACAGGGATCTAGTAAATTTGCAAAAAGTGATGAGTGGTTGATACTATGTATTAATGTTAAATTATAAATTATGACCATTACCCTGTCCACTGGGTGTTGTGTGAACATTTCAAGTTAAAGCATAATTAAATGGACTCTGTATGGCCGAGTAATAAGCAAACATGCAAAGTGACATTCACCAACTCATTGCACTCACTTTGTACACGGTTCTGACGATCCGTTGGATAATTTGACATCTGAACAATTCAATCGTAAATATATATCTTTTTAACGAAAGGGAAATTTGAAAAAACGAAACCTACCCCATGCTTTTTTTTTTATAACAATACAATAAGGTATTAGGGAACAGGAAGAATTTCAATTGGATTTTAAGGATTTGGACTATGTTACTGTCTAAGTCCCTTTAATCATGATTTATTTTGTTATTGTGAATTCATTTAATCATCCGAAACAAATCTGACTGGAAATCAGTGATTCCAACAATAAAGTATGTCTTCTTAATGGGGCAAGGTTCCAGTCTTAATCATTAATGAGGTTCAGGTTACTGACCCGGACTCGTGACTCTTGGACTCCCTCGACTGCCCGACAGCAGTCGGCGTAGCTTGCAGCTAGCACTGCCCGTCTGGGCTCTCTCGTGCGCCTCCATATCATATCGCATCATCATAACTGTCAGAATTACGAACGGTTTGAGAGTTTATTTTGATGCTTACCCTGTGATTTGCTTGGTGTGTCTGGTCTCTTGTTGTTGTTGAGAATGATGATCCACTCGAGGGTTGTAAATCATCAAGAACTAGGTCGAAATCCTCCCATTTTGAGAAGCGAAAGTCGCTCAATTTGGTTCGCTCGTTTCTTCAGCCAAGCATGCAAAAGTTGGGCGTTTTATCCAATAGTGTTGGATAAAATACGCCCAATTCGGGCACTTTGGTGTTACGTTGGGTAATTATAATGAAAAAAGTTGGATTACAAAGTTGGTAAAGTTTACCCAGTTGTAGGTTTAAATATGCCCAATTTGTATTTACCCGTTGGTCTTTACCCAGTATATAGGCATTATGTTTTGTTTTCATGATGAGTAAATGCATATAGTAAATAGTTGGGGAAGTTTTACCCAGTTGTAGGTATATTTATGCCCAATTTGTATTTCCCCAGTGCTGATTGCCCAGTATGTAGGCATTTCTCTTTTGCCCTATGTAGGGTAAATGCATGTAGTAAAAAGGTTGGGAAAGATTTACCCAACCTTTGCCCAATTTCCATTTACCCAGTGGAGTTTACCCAACATTTTTAAGAGTGTGTGTGTCTTTCATATTTAGGATCAGGACTGGCTCACATCATCAATGGCCCCTCCCCTGAAGAAGGCATTCTTGAAATACGTCCAACATCATCCAATAGCGATTGGAGAAGGGTTTATAGTGATGGCTTCCAAGGAAATACAGCAGAGGTTGTATGCAGAGAACTGGGATACCCAGGAGTGCAGAGGATATCCAACAATAGTCAACCCTGTGGGGAAGAGGAAAGGTGTATGCAAGCCCCGAGTTGCTCTGAATGTGAGTTGTTTACTGTGTTATTCCCTTTTGTGCGTTCAATTTATACCATAACAGTTAAAACAAAGTAATCAATGCTCGAACAATTCGAATATTTAAATGTAGAAGATGCTTGGTGATAACTGGATGGGTAAGCAAATGCATTTGCACGCAATATGTCCAACTCAATGTAATCGCTATATATTATGCAACTAGTTCCACTACTGACAACAACAACACCACCAAAACTCTAACCCAGTTCTAGGGATTCAGTTCACTAATATTGAAGGTGTTTAACAATGTGTATTAGGAAGAAAAATGTGAATGGCATAGACTGTACGAATAAGTGAGGAAAGGCAATGCATCCCTTACTGATTTTGTTTTTTTATCGTCTCGTATGTCAGATGCTTTTAGAATCACAGATTGCAATGAGAGATTAAAACCGTCTTCAGAACGTGCTTCCAAATCATCCGTGATGAACATAAAATGCTTTAGTAAGTTATTTTGATTCACCTACAAATATACGACATTAATCACACAATTAATAAGGGGGGGGGGGTAGTATACTTCGACAAAGTCACTTCATTTTGTAATTTGTTTAAGATGTTTAGTTGTATATTACACGTTATTATGAAATAATATTTTTTGACAATAGTAATGAGCATTCTAAAAACTATTTTGGTGAAATATACTTGAATAAAATCACATCTTTTAGTCCACAAATAAGAGTGTACATCTATTATATACCTAAATATTATTGTAACGCACACACACACTATCGAAATGACATTGATATTATGCTATGTTCTTATCATATCCAACTACTGTTGTAGAACCGGGTTATAAAGGATGTGCTTATTCCAATGAGGCGATCCTGCAACTGATGTTCCACACCGATTCAGTCACCAATTGTGTATCCACTTGTAAGACAGACACCAACGCAACACTTGCATTTACAGATGGAAAGCAGTGCGTCTGTGCAACAGTGGATGTGCAAGACTTGCCCCTGGACGATAGACAGTGCGTTGGTCTACCAGATGCAGGGGCGGCAGGGAATACCTGGCTGTCAGTTTACAACAGTAATACTCCAATAATTTCACCCTCCTTCCAATATTCAGCAAATATAATATCCCTTTCATTTATACTGATCTTAAATTGTAATATTTTGTTCCGCGAACGTTGAGCAGAAGGCCAACACGCTAAAGTAGTAAACTAATAACGAACTATACCATGTATATACTGTCACTGTATAAATGGGAACAATGTTGTTTATATTACTGCGCTTGGTTATACAGGGTGCCCCCCCCCCCCCCCCCCCAACAAACGGAACGGGGCACTTCCCAAACTAAAATTATTATGTTTATCGGATAGGGTGTCTTTTCCGATGAAACACATTACCAAGAACAGTCATTTTGATCGTGTAGTTTTTGTTTTAGGGTGCTGTGTGTGACACCATGTCAGGTTTCCCTTTTTGTAAATTTTGACCAAGTCAGTGCTTGATAAATCGCACTAACTGCCCGTTATGGCATCGAACAACGAGCAATACGCGCGCCATTGTTATTGTGCATTCAGCTGTGTGCCGAGAGAATGGGCATAGTTTTGTTTGTTTCGTATGACATATATGCACATTTATAAATTCAAGTCTAGGTTTCTCAGCCAGGTCAGAGCAGCATCTGTTGTCTGATGAATCCCCTCAAAACTATCAGGGAAACGGAGAGGGCAGTCGTTTACCACATGCTTCACTGTCTGGTCTGGGTTCCCGCAGTCACATGCAGGGCTGTCTTTCATTTTCCATCGGTGGAGATGATGGGCTGACCTTGCATGGAGTGTTCTTATCCTGTTCAGAGTCACCCATTGCTTTCTGGGGAGGTTGAACCCTGCTGGCTCTGACGTAGGGTCCTGTACAAGGTCATGGTTAGGGAAGTCGGACTCTGCCCAGGTTTTGCGCCATTCTCCTTTCAGGTCAAACTCTTCTAGAGACTTTGCAGAAGTCCAAAAGGGTGTCCGTGATTTGAGGCGCATTTTGGGTAGGTTTCCTAGGTCTTCGTGGATAGGTAGGTCTGGGTTGGTGGAGGTGCGGTGTAGTTCCTTGCGCATTATCTCCTATCTGCGTACACCAGGGGGAGCGATGTGGGAGAGAGCAGGTAGCCATTGAAGAGGTGTTGACTTAAGGGTGCCAGTATTTATTCTCATAGCCGAGTTCAAGATTACATCTACCTTCTTGCTATGGCAGCTCTCTGTCCACACTGGTGAGCAGTACTCTGCAACAGAGTAGACTAGAGCTATGCAGGCTGTTCGGAGGGTTTGTGTGCCTGAACCCCAGCTATTTCCTGCAAGCTTCCGGATAATGTTGACTCTGGTCTTCAGTTTTCCAGAAACCCTCTTGAGATGTTCACGATAGGTGAGGCTGCGGTCCAGGGTAACTCCAAGGTATTTGGGGAACTCTTCATGCTTAACTGTTTTGCCACAGAAGGTGACATTCAGTTCTGTTTTCGCTTGTCGGTTACTGAGGTGGAAGGCAGTGGTTGTAGTCTTATTGGGATTGGGACGAAGGCGCCAGTAGGTGAAGTAGTCCTCCATCTTCTTCATGTCCTCGGTGAGGGTTCTGCTAAGTACGTTGAAATCGGTGGATTGGGTAGCTAGTGCAAGGTCATCTGCATACGCAAATTTTCTGGACGTGGTCTCCGGCATGTCACTTACATAGATGTTAAAAAGCATCGGGGCCAAGACAGATCCTTGAGGGAGGCCGTCGTTGAGGGTTCTAGCCGAGCTTGTTTGTCCTCCAAGTGAAACTCTGAATCTTCTGTTGCTGAGTATGGAAGCAAGGATGCGTATGGTTGTCTGACACTTGAAGATGCGGGACGCTTTGAGTAGCAGGCCATGTCTCCATACAGTGTCGTAGGCTGATGAGAGGCAATCAGTGCCACGCCCGTTTTGAGGGCGCGCTGATATCCTGCCTCGATGAAGGTAGTGAGGGCTAGGACTTGGTCGGAACAGCTCCTTTTCGGTCTGAAGCCTGCTTGCTCCTTTGGTAGCACAGGTTCTACCAATGGGCTAAGCCTGACTAGAAGGAGGCGCTCGAACAATTTGTAGGATGTGCACAGAAGAGAGATGGGACGGTAGCTTGCAGGGTCGTTCGCAGGTTTCCCTGGTTTGATGATCGCAATCACTTTGCATAGTTGTTCGATGCTATGAAGGACAGGAAGTGCGATATATCAGGCAATGACTTGGTAACAAATGGGGAAAACGGGAACCTGACATTGGTCTCACTTAAGACGACCTACAACAAAAATACTCGTCCAAAATTACTCTTCTGGGTATCGTTTTTCATTGGAAAGGACACTCGATCCGATGGACATAATCATTCTGTTACTATACTTTGGGAAGTGCCCCGTTCCGTTTTTGGGCCTCCCTGTACCGTAGGTGCTGGAGAACCCGGACGGGGGGAGAACCCGGCCAAAAAATGGACAGGGCTGCCTTTGAAATTAGATTTGCCGATAATGCACTGAACATGCGACTCGAAACTTATATCAAACGATTTATCTGCATATTGCTCATAAAATACATGTATATTGCTGTTCTGTAGTCCTCCTGGTTATCCAGAAAATCGCTTGAAAGTCAGTCTTTAAACTCCAACATTTGTTATTTGTTATTTTATTCACGATAATTTGAGATTACAATTTTTATAATCTTTATTCTCGCTTTTGTAAATCTACGCTCAGTAGTTCATTTCGGTAGAAACTTACACCAATTGGACCGTAATATCGCGGTGCCTTCGCTGATAAAAAATTATCGCTCAACGGCAAAGCGGGTTTCCGCACGGCGCGATTTCATGCACGAAGGTTCAATTTATCGCAGTGCAGGAGAACCCGGACACCGCGCACGGTGTGTGTACAAAGTCAATGACGCACTGTGCTATCTGTGTTGTGTGTGACTGTCCGGGTTCTCCAGCAACTACGGTATATGCATCTTCCATAAACTTCAATTTACGTCACAATTAAACCGTGTTCAAGATATTTTCGTTCTTTATCTCGCTTCTCTCAATGTATTGCTAAACTACCAAACCTGTATACCGTTCCTCTTGCTACATGCTTGTTTTGTACCTTGCGCATCTTTTTTTTTTTATTGAAAACCAAACTAGTAGCATCTTACATTTTGCTTTTTACCTCGAGCTCCGCTATACAAAAATATAAACAAGTTTGGAAGAACTTCTGTCAGTTTTAGAATGACGATGTCACAAATTAAGAGTGATTGAAATCTGTAAAAACAGAATATACATCATGTTGTGAAGGGCATATCATGAATGGGTCTGAAACCATACAATATCTTCCATTTTTATTGGCTCAACACATTTTCATCATCACATACCGTAATATGAATCAAACTTTGTAATATATCTTACCATTTCTGTCAGCTTCGGAAGGATTTTGCCCAAAACTTGACGTGGTTGAGAATGGAGAGTGGGATTCAAACATGACGTGGTTTGGATCTACCGTTGGTCTGCAGTGCTATGAGGGGTACACCGTGAATGGATCTGACTACCTACAATGCGTACCAGGGAACTCTACCTACCAACCAGTGTGGAACGAATCAGCGCCAACATGTACACACATAATAAGTAAGAACACAATAATGCATATTATATATTTCATTATAGGGAACATTATGTTTGTGTGCTTATCATTAGACATGTGCAATTCAATTATATTGTTCATATTAGGTTTTGCGATAACTTTTGCATTATTTTAGAGAAAATATAACATAAACATGCTATGCATGTATACTGACTCATCTCTCTCCATGTTAAAGACTGATGAAATTTGCCGCTGAAAGTAGTCTTCCATTCTCACAAATGGTGACCCAACTTCAAATTAAAAAGAAACAAGACAAACATTATCATGATAATCTATCATTCAAACTGGTATAAGACACCTTTATTCATTTTCTCTAGTGACCAAGGAAGTGTACCAGATGACATGGGAATAATGTGACAAAACGAAAATATCGCCAATTGTGAAGAATCAACCACACTATGATTTAATCTCTTGTACAAATTTGTCCCACAATTACATGAATCATACACCTACCAAAATGCATACCACTTTACAAAACATAGGCTATTCGGAATTGTAATACGAAAACATGCGAAAATGAGTTAATGCAGGCCTAAAGCAAAGAATTTTATGGAATATTGGTATCCGAAATATAATACAATATCTTCAAATGTTTAAATGGCAAATGTTTTTATAAAATAGTTGTTAATTTTGCTGATTTTAGTTCCATTCTTTTGTTTACTATACCTCCAAGCGACCGAGAAAAACACAATGTCTAGTGACATTCTGACTGGCAACGTTTCAGGTATGTGCCTTCAAACGCATTTATTTCCACACTCCATACATCGTATAAATATCATTACTTTAACTCTTTTGAATTATGTAGGTCTGAGACATGAGTAACATTTTATATAATCTAGTGTACAGATGAGGGTGTTTTTGGTTTTGGGGCTACAACACCCCCCCCCCCCCCACAAAAAATAAAAATATGTGGCTTATCATGCATAATGATTAAAATCTGTGATACTCATCATTTTGTATTCAACTTTGGACTGGAAGTTAATATATTTTTCCCCTTTTGGTGAAAATATAATTGTACGCCCTTCACACATCTCTTCACAAATCCATGAGAGATCTTGTATAAATATATTTACCACGTTCCAAACTGGACTAATGACCATGCACCGACTATAGTAAGGTCACTTCGCACCCAAACCAGACCCCACCACCCCCACCCCCAACACAAACTTCTCGAAGGAATAATATTACTACTTCCTTAACTCTGCTATTTTGATTTGTAATGTTACTGTTGTAATAGACATATGTGTCAGACATTTGTTTAAATTATTGAATGAAACTTCGTGTATATACTATACGTTTTGACCAAATAAAGTATGGTAATATTATACAAATCATGTAACTTGTTTCTCAAGTGGGTGATGAATGTCCGACTGTCCACTTCAGATTGGCTCGGTCTGATATAAATCATTATTTATCCGGTAACAATCTGCTTTAAATTTCAAATAGAAAGTCATGAAATTGAAAGTATTATCTTGTTTCACTTTCTCAACGTTCAAGTCAAACGGGTTGGTTTAGTTGCCAAATATACATATATATTTAAAGAGTACTAGTAATAATCATTATAAAACTTAAAATCTTTAAACTTGACTATGCCTTTACAGTGAAATACCAATCACATGATCAGATACATTCGATACATGTGTCATTACTCATTCACTCACCAAGTAACGTTTCAATAACTAGCGAAAGATGGGGGGGGGGGGGGGGGGGGTGGTGGGCACAATTGTCTTGCAGTAGATTTATTTAATGTTTATATACGTGTTTTATGCTTTATAATCTGTTCTTGATTTTTTGTTGTGCTATTTTGTTGATTTAGTTTCTTACATTTTTTGGGAAACGGCGCTAAAATAATCATAAAGTGATTTTGTTTCATTTATTCTTCTTAATCATGCTGTTATCATCATCACCACCACCATCATCCTCACCATCGTCATCATCATCATCATCATCATCATCCTCCTCAGCATCATCATCGTCATTATAATCATTATTATAATAATTACTATTATAATAATAATTATTATTTGTATTATTATTATTATAATAATAATTAGTATTTGTATTGTATTATTATTATGAATATTATCATTATTATTATACTATTACAACCCTCATCATCATCATCATCATCATCATCATCATCATCATCATCATCATCATCATCCTCATTATTATCATTATTATCATTATAATAATAATTATTAAAAAAATTATGATTACTATAATGATTATTATTATCATTTCTATTATTAGTATCCTCACTAACATCATCATCACTGTAATTGTTTTGACCTTTCATCCAGGTGCTTGTAAGGGCTACCTCAGCGGTCTGACGCTCATATTTCTTGGGACAACGTGTGGTCTGTTCCTTCTCTTCATGATCACTGCTATCATCCTTATCTGTTACTGTGCTAAGAAAAGACGGGAATCTCGGACTAAACAGGTAATTAAATGCAAGTTTGTTGTTATTCGATAACGTCTATATACAGGGTGCCCCCCGTGTTCGATGGTATGACGGGCGGTAAGTGCGATTTATCAGGCACTGATCTGGTAAAAATTTGCAGAAATGGGAACCTGACATGGGGTTACTCACAGCGCCGTAAAACAAAAACTACACGACCATAATGACAATTCTTGGTATCATTATTCATTGGAAAAGACACTCTATCCGATGTACATAATCATTTTGTTACTTTACTTTGGGAAGTGCCCTATTCCGTTTTATTTGGGCCACCCTGTATATGCCTACTTTTACTGTGCATTTAATTTGGATGGTATTATTATCTAAGTCAAGTCTCATGATAACGAGAACGGTCCAGGTCTTTTCACGAGTATCGCATCAAAACAAGATGTTGGTAATTAATACAAAATCCTATGATTATATTGTAAACAATATCATAAAAATATATAATTAAGTAATTTTACGACGACGATTCAGTAATATGAGAGTTCTGATTTATAAAATTGTATTTAATGACATTATTTTAGGGGTTATATACAAATATATCTTTGTAACATGTAAAATATATAATGATTATTTTGTTTGTTCCAGATAACTCATACCTACTTCGGTATGGGAGAGATGGGCGGTTCTGGTTCTGTCGTCTCACCTCATCGCCCCAAAACGTCGTATCCGACGTCACACTGTTCTGAACCAGCCGCTGGTGGCTCAACAACGATGAAAGCCCGGAAGGAGGACGTCGGTACAGGTGGAGCAGTATTCTACCGAAATAACGCATCACCGGACGAGGTCCACTATGAAGACCCCCGAGAAGATGAGAAAGGTTCATGAAGACGATTCTGGGTATTTAATACCAGAATGTAGATTGCAGAAAGAGAGAGAAGAGGCCCAGAGCAGATATGAAGAGATTAACAGCTCGTAGATAGGGCAGGACAGGAAAAGG
>JBAMJV010014672.1:0-13995 GCA_037951105.1 Echinarachnius parma
GTTCTTTGTACTTCCTTATTCACATTCCGAGTTATATCATAAAGCTATTTTACACTTTTTTGTTTAATGCACTTGCTGTCAACTATTTAAATCGATTCATTTGTTTAGCTGTTTTACATTGTATACCATTTTGTATGTTTGTGCAGAAGTAATTACAATTAAAATCAATGAAATCAAATAATGCAACATTTTATTCGGCAACACATCGACATACGTTTGTTCACAGTTGAAAATATTTCCAAATTTCAAAACTTAAATTTGATGCTCATTCTTCTGTATCTGTGTCTGGCGAGTACTGTACAATCACCAGAGTATATCCACTGGAGAATTGAGTAGAATATGTTATGTATAGATAGAGAGTGTATGTGTTTGTATTGTATATGTATCGATATAGAATGTACATTATGTGTTTGTATTGTATGTGAAGATTGATGGCATGCATGTACACTAAGTAAATGTCGACTTTTAGAGGGTTCGGGTTAGGGTTCCAGAGATAGACAACATAACCCTAACCCTAACCCTAGACATACGTCTTATTACATTACACAAATATAATTGCATTTGATACTCCACTGGGGAACTTCTTACACAATCAACTAAATAACAGTCCTATTTAAAAGGGTTCCTTTATATTTATTTATTTATTTATTCATTTATTCAGTCTTCTTTAAAAACACAGGGTAGCCCCATTCAGTGCCATAAAGGCCTGCTTTACAAGAGGGCCCTGTATCACAGGGGTGTCGATCCGTTTTTGAGATTGGGGGGGCGAAATTTGAAAAATTTTCCAGAGTGCCCACTGAGAGAGCTAAAAGCCCCACAATGGCATGCCCGGAAGTTTTATTATGCGCTCATTGAAAGTGTCTTGATGGCTCGAAGACCTGACTTTGGGGGGCACCCACATTTGGGGACAATAATGGGGGTCCAGGGGGCGGAGCCCCCGGAAGCTTTTAGATTTCAGACATTTGCTCCTAGCATGGGTGTTAAAATTGTATAAAATGGTGAACCTACTCATAACGTATTTTTAAAGGGCATAGCGAGGAAAAGACTGAGCCTTGCATGAGATGGATCCACGTGATCATGTATGCTATAGAGCCATCGATATAGTCTAGGGCATTGGGCTCCCATGAAACTAAGCAAGGGCGTCAACAATTTCTCAAAAGTGTAGGGGAGACATTGCGAGGAAGCGAAGCGACCGAGCGGGGGAGAGTGTGGGAGGGGGTGTCCCCCTCCCACAGTAGGGAGCTTTTGTATTTTTGGGCGTGAAATTGTGCGATTTGGTGCACACCCGAGACAGAAATTTCACGTAATATGAAGTATATAGATATGGAACCAAACATACATAATGACAAAGGGAGGGGGACAATCTGCTCCTTTTTCAAATGTGGGGAAACATGATATTCCAATTTGATTTGCGTTCAGCGCATATGTACCGAGATTGTTTTATTTTCTGTGACGGTGTGCTATCTATATAGATGAGGGTTTAATAAACTTCGTTTGATGTGTGCGTTTGAGAAATTACGCTGCCTAACACATTTCAAAAGGTGAGTTCCCGCAACCCAAATGAAACTTGCAATATGAGAAACTGTATGCGCGCGAAGCGCGCGGCAAAAAAGAGATTTACAGTCCTTTTCAAACTAAAAAACGGCTATTTTGAAGATTAATTATTGATAAATGTGCCTTTCCCCTCTTTGGCATTATATCACTCGATTTTTTTCTTCCTCATTTTCGGAATTATTGGGGGGGCGAAATGATATGTTCGCCCCCCCAATATTTTCATTGGGGGGGCGACCGCCCCCCCCCCCCCTGCCCCCCCCCCCCCCAGGATCGACACCCCTGCTGTATCAGATGGAATTTACAGCGTAGGCCTATACATTAAAAAACACAGCATAAAGATATGAATACATACAAAACATGTACATTACAAACTTGGCAATTAAAACAAAGTTACACCGGGGGTATGACAAATTGAATATTCCTTTTAGGACAGCATTATAGCAATATCACCTCTAAGGTCACCAGGACACTGTAATGTATAGGATACAATCATAGCAATCTTTAATTATATTTTGAGTGGTTAATATTCAGTCAATACTATAAAAGATACACCTTGATAAACGGATATATATCGTTGTTGAAGAGCATTACGAGAATGTGCGTGCGGATAGTGTGTATCCCATGTTGATTTATTATAGGAAAAATATGTTTATGATTGTGTTAAGTGTATTATACGACTTGTTATTTTTCGTACTACCCCGTGTTCACACACAAAAAATTCATCCTTAAATCATGACTAAAGAATCAGCAGCTGACTATAGAATCAGCTGCTGATTATTAGCTATACGATGAAATTCGTGTGTCTGAACGCTGATTAACGAAACGACGTATCGTTAGTCATGACTAACGAAACACGGGTTTTATCGTCGTTTCGTACGAGAGCTGACTATAGAATCAGGCTCTGTTCGTGTGTGAACGACGGTCGCTCGCTTTTATCATGATTAGCTATACGACTCGTAACTAACTGGGCGTGGCTTAACGTGAACGTTCGCGCGAACAGGACAGCACACTGCGCAGTAGCAAACTGCGCACTTATACGATGTTCGGTGCACCTGGAAGCCAGCTGTTGTGGAATATTGGCTTTGTGTGTGAACGTAAGAGTTAGTTTGGTTTAATCATGATTAAACCAATTCTTTAGTCATGATTAAGGGATGAAAATGTTTGTGTGTGAATGAGATAAATGCAAATAAAGCGGTGAAGGCGGTCGTCAATTTTCTTCAAACTTCCGGATGTTACATGTTAAAGGTATTTGAGCAACGCATTGCAGTCTATTAAAATTTACTACAAACATACTTCGAGATAATGATATTGTGATATATGGCATTCATCATATTTAAAGGGATACAGCAGTTCAGTTTTGGTCAAACTGAATTTTAGTTACCGAAATTGTATTGTATTGTTGACGTATGGCTATAGCTAGCGTAACTTAAAACGTATAGCCCTGGATGAAAATGATGTTTGGGAATAATTCAAGTTTTGTCACAGCGAATACTTCTCGGGAGTCTTTATAATAGTCCTATAGTCCTATCAGTTTCGTGCATCCAGAACACATGATCTGACTTACAATTAATTGTAACTTACACTCGATATTAGCGTCTTTTCGCTCGGCGACGGGACTATGGCTACAACGCTAATCTTAGCGGGGGGTCGCACTCAGAGCGAAAATTTCCCCGTAGCGGCCAAACCTAGGACGGTAGTTCGCCGAATTAACGTCGGGCGTAGAGCCGCTACGCGGGTACGTGATCAGCCAATCAGAGCGCTTGGACGGCGAGGCTCGCTGCCTCACGTGTTTCATGCACTGATTCGTACACACGCGCTGCATGCACAGTACAGTATGTTGTGATTTGTACTGCCTATACCGTATGCTTATAGTACAACATGCATGATAAATGGAACGAGTGAAACTCCCGCGTATTCAGAATTGCGAAACTGCAAATAGATCGCGACGGTAGCCAGAGTACGGGGACGATCAAAGCTAATTTAAATCCCCCGTAGCCGCACTCCCGTCGCACTATTTCTGCAACGGGGCCCATATCATATAAATACAAATTGAATTGCTTGCCATCTAAAGCGAATGTATTTGATGACTTACTACAAACAATGTTAACTTGACAGAAAATAAAGCTAATAATATTATTATACATTACAAAGTTTCAATTATACGATACGGACAGGTGTGACCTTTTCTACCGGGGCCGACTGGCGGGACCTCCGGAGATTCTTCGCCAGTGTCTTCAGGAAAGTTGATACTTCGGTGATGAGGTAATGATATTGATACAGATGATAATAATAATAATAATAATAATAATAATAATGATAATAATACTGATGATAATAATAATAATAGTGATAATAACAATAATAATAATAACAATAATAATAATAATAATAATAACAATAATAATAATAATAATAATAATAACAATAATAATAATAAAAGTAGTAATATAGATATTAATTGTAATACTACTACTACTACACTCTACTACTACTTCTACTTCTTCTACTACTACTACTACTACTACTACTACTACTACTACTACTACTACTACTACTACTACTTCTACTACTAATACTACTAATACTAATACTAATACTAATACTAATACTAATACTACTACTACTACTACTAATAATAATAATAAATAATACTGATAATACAATTTGAAAAAAATAATTATAAAATACTAAATTATTATTATATCATAATACCGTAACCGATGATATTGTTCTTGTTATTATACTTGACTATGATTATAATAGTAACAACAACAATATGATTTTCATTCATATTGATTTTGATTTTTGTATTATTTAATTTGATTGTTTGATTTCATAGTATTCATTTGATAAATAACACCCCCCCCCCCCCCCCCCCCCCTCTTTGTGTTCGTACCATGACTTTCCTTTCTTCATGTCCATTTTGCCCACAAGTTTTCAGGACATAGTCGGCGACGCCGCGGACTGTGTCGTTCGGGAGGTCGAGAAGTCGGGAGGTAAAAGCATCGACCCTCTGCTCCTCATCAACAGCTCCATCGCCAACGTCATCACCAAGATCGTGACCGGAGTAACCTATGAGTATGACAACGAAGAGCTTAAAGGTAATAAGTAACCTACGAGTATGACAACGACAACGAAGAGCTTAAAGGTAACCTACGAGTATGACAACGAAGAACTTAAAGGTAATGAGTAACCTACGAGTATGACAACGAAGAGCTTAAAGGTAAAGAGTAACCTACGAGTATGACAACGACAACGAAGAGCTTAAATGTCATGAGTAACCTACGAGTATGACAACGACAACGAAGAGCTTAAAGGTAACCTACGAGTATGACAACGAAGAACGTAAAGGTAATGAGTAACCTACGAGTATGACAACGAAGAGCTTAAAGATCATGAGTAACATACGAGTATGACAACGAAGAGCTTAAAGGTAATGAGTAGCCTAGTATGACAACGAAGAGCTTAAAGATCATGAGTAACATACGAGTATGACAACGATGAGCTTAAAGGTCATGAGTAACATACGAGTATGACAACGAAGAGCTTAAAGGTCATGAGTAACATACGAGTATGACAACGAAGAGCTTAAAGGTAATGAGTAACCTACGAGTATGACAACGAAGAGGTGTGATGTATACCTATAAAAGTACATTTATTTTATATATTATAATTAGAAAGATCATTGTTTAATTAATATAGATAAATGGATGGTTCTGGAATACAATAGAAATGCATTGCATATAAAAAGAATGTTCTGGAAACCTTTATTAAGACATGTAATTAGTGTTATTACACTCATAGAAAACATTTCTTATTTGATTTAATTATGTTTGTAAACAACACATTTAGCAACAAAAGTTTGGTCCAGGGACCCAGAGTTCAAAAGAAAGGTCACAGTTGTTTACCTTTTAATCTAGGGACACAGATTTACAAATTAAGGTCATGTGATTCAAAGTTGTTTACTTGAAAGTAATTAGGTCATGATGTCATAGTTTATAATGCCTGTTATTATCTCATTGTGTGTAATGGATAACATAGAACATTCCAGATTAGCAGTGAGTTGTTTACTATGAAAATGAAGAACTTTCTAGAATTAGAATATTCTAGTCTGCAATGAAACTCAGAACATGTGGGGAGAAATTGTGGACAGGTCAGAGCTTAATAAGATCGTGCTCCAGAGAGGGTGAACAAAATTGTGCTCCTGAGAATGATCAACTGTGTACGCCACACAGGGTGATCGAGATCGTACTCGAGATGGTTATCGAGATCGTGTTCCTGAGAAAGTTGATTGAACTGTGTACGCCGCACATGGTGATCGAGATCGTACTCGAGATGGTTATCGAGATCGTTGATCGTGATAGTTATTACTACCTGCGAATGAGTTATTAACTGACTTGCTTATCTACTTGTTGCCAGCATTAATGTCACATTGCTGGAAAAACCTGCTTGAAGAATTTAAAGAGTACTTCCATAATCCTTCACATTTTATTGCGGAAAACTACTTGGACATTTGGACAACATATTTTCAATAACTCTGTTGCTGATGAATGAGTTATTCACCAAGATATGTTCGCATCTTTGCTGATGATATTGTCGCTTCAACATCGTTGTTACTGTTGGACTTCGACGTGGGACATCTTTGTCGCCGGATGATCGCGCTGACGCCGTGGGACTTCGTCGCAGAATACTTCCGCCTTCTGGTGATCATGCCGACATCGTGGGACTTCGTCATTCGTCGCGGGATAGCCTACGCATCTACACCTTGGGTTTCATTAAGCTGAAAGACTTCTCCCCACTTATTTGGACTCGTTTGGACTTATATATACTGAGAGGACTTTCTTCATCCTTACACACTGCTAACTGGATTATTTGTAAGCTAATCGCCATATTTACTGTTAGTAGCTGGTTGTATGATGTTTTCATGAATATATTACATTGTGTATGAGATCTTGTCTGATCAAAAAGGAAGAAGACTTTAATAAAGTTGTTTTGTTTGAACTTTACAACTTCTTTTGTTTCGATAGCCTTTTTATTAAATCGTGTCGTAACAAAATTGGGGGCCAGTCCGGGAAATGAACAATTACAATTGGCTAGAATTGTTTGTTAAATTTCATGAAAAAAAATTTGTTGAAAATTTGTAGAATTTTCTTGAAGTCATACAGACAAGATTTCATTGATTTGTTATTGCTGTACATTGATTCATTATGAGTATTAGTACAATTGATGTTAAAGCATTCGTTGAGAGGACAGATTTGTCCATCTCTAACTTGCAGTCATTGAGAAAGTGTGATTTGATTGCCATTGCTCAGTATTTGAAAGTAGAAATAACCCCAAGCTTAAAGAAGGTAGAGATACTTGATATTGTAGGTAGTCACATGAATCTTAAAGAATCAATTATGGAACTTTCTGGAAATGCTCAACTTGAGCTTGCCAAAATTGAATTAGAAAGAGAGAAGATGAGATTGGAGGCAGAAGAAAGACAAAAACAAAGAGAAGTAGAAGCGGAAATGAGAAGGTTAGAAATGGAACAGCAGTTCCGATTGCGTGAGCTGGAATTAGCTCACACACATGCTTATTCAGAGTGTTTTTGTCGGGAAGGCTGCCAGAGTTTTCTCCTCTCTCTCAAAGGAACAGTCTTGTGATTACGATACAGTGAAAAGCACAATACTGAACGCCTATGAGTTGGTGCCAGAAGCTTACAGGCACAAGTTCAGGAACACCTTTCGTAAGACAGGTCAGACTCATGTTGAGTTCGCTCGAGAAAAGGAGGTGATGTTGGATAGATGGCTCCGATCTCTAAAGGTTGACGAAAGTTTTGAAAACCTTAGAGAAGTAGTTCTTTTGGAGGAGTTCAAAAAGAGTGTTTCGCTCAGTACTAGCTACCACCTCAACGACCACAAGGTGACTGACTTGAAAAGAGCAGCTCTCATGGCAGATGAGTATGAATTGACCCACAAGAGTGAGAACAGACCTGCATTCAGGCCTTTTCAAGGAAAACCAAACAGAGGGCAAAATCAGAATGATAGTAGAAAGGGGCCCTCGTTTGGAAAAGATCCGCAAGGCAAAGGTGGCAACTCACCTCAGGGAGTTAAGGGGCTTGAAAAACCACCCAGTCCAAAGTCATATGGCCCAATCTGTGATTACTGTAAGAAGAGGGGACATGTGAAATCGCAATGTTTCCAATTGCAGAGAGACAAGAAGGATTTAGGTTTTGTTATGACAAGGTCTGTCCCCATGCTTGAAAATGATGTCCTCTCTCACAAATGTCAGGATAGGTTAAAGCAGGTAGATGAGAGCTACCGTAGCTTTTTGTTTGATGGTGAGGTGACCCCCTGCTCGTCTGGTGAGGCAGGTAAGCCAGTGGTAGTTCTTAGAGATACAGGGGCCACTCAGTCATTGTTGGTGGGAGGAGGAATGACCTTTCCACCTGGTAGTGCTGTAAATGCAAAAGTCTTGTTACAGACTGTTGATGGCAGTTACATGTCAGTTCCCTTGTTTAGGGTTGATTTGAAGTGTGACCTAGTTACTGGTCCTGTTACTGTTGGAGTCGTCCAGAATTTGCCTATGGCAGGCGTTGATTTCTTGTTGGGTAACGACTTGGCTGGAGATAGGGTTGTTGCATCCCCAGTTGTTTCAGAGAAACCAGTTGAGGTGGCTGAAACTGAGCAGTTACAGGAGGAATTTCCAGGGATTTTCCCAGATTGTGTTGTGACTAGGTCCCAAGCTCGTAGGGCTGCACAGATTGATGCAGAATCTGTGAATGTGGAGGAGAATTCTGATGTTTGGTTGGCTGAAACTTTTTTCAAGGATTTGAATGAAGGGGATATGGTTCAAGGCTCTGTTGCTAACAGCGGTGAGTTGTTTAGCAAGTCTTCCTTGGTTGAAGCACAGCAGGCAGACCCTGTGTTGAAAGGCTTGTCCCAGACGGCATGTTCTGAAACTGAGGCTGAAAAGGTCCCTGAGTGCTACTATGTCAAAGATGGCATTTTGATGAGGAAGTGGAAACCTCCCCTTAGGCCAGCTGATGAAGACTGGGCTGTGGTCCACCAGATTGTAGTCCCTCCCTGTAACCGCAATGATGTTTTGCGGATTGCCCACGAGTCGCCTATTGGCGGCCACTTCGGTATTAGAAAAACAAAGGAACGGATCACGAGGCATTTCTTTTGGCCCAAATTGAATGCAGATGTGGTAAGATGTGGTAGAGTTTTGCAAGACATGTCGCACATGTGAGATTGGTGGTGAGCCACAGCCATCAATCAACCCTGCTCCCTTGCCTCCCTTGATTCCGACTCCTGCGTTTGATGAACCTATCAGTAGGGATCTTGTTGATCGTGTTGGGCCGTTGCCTAAAACACTGACGGGTCACAATTTGTTGACCATCATGGACATCTCTACTTGCTTTCCTGAAGCAAAAGTTGTGGTTGAGACTGATGAGACACCAGTGCAGGTTTGCACTAGGTATGGGTGGCCCAAGGATGTCCAGTTTGACCAAGGGTCAAAGGACATGTCAGGCATGTTCAGTGGACCGTACTGTGTCAAAAGAAAGTTGAATGAGGTCAACTCTGTGATCAGTTCTCCAGATTGGAGGAAGAAACAGAGAGTGTGTCATGTGAACATGCTCAAAGAGTACATTGAACGTGAGGCTATCCAGACCATTGGTGTAACATAAAATGTACAAAAATAATGTCATAGCTGATGCACTTTCAAGGGTGTAAACAGGGAAAAATAACCCTGAAGACAAAGTACAAATTGTTTTATTTTTTACTTGCGGGTAATTTGTAAAATGTTAGTTCATTGAAATGCATAAGGTTAGTTGGTAATTTGAAATTATTCAACAAGATGTATGCATATTTGTTTTAAGTCATAAAGTATGATTGGTAAATAACAGTAATAGATAAGTGATTGATCATTTCAAGGGAAATTATATGATGATCATAAATTATGCAAGAGGTCAATATGTTTGTAGTTTGTATTGGTAACTTGTAAGGATTTTGTTTATTGAGGATGTGAGAATTTTACACAAGTGATGTAAATTGGAAAAAAAAAAAAATATTGCATAGCACATTAGAAAAGAAATTTCGCTATGGCAAAACTTTCTTTCTTTATGGGGGATGGTGTGATGTATACCTATAAAAGTACATTTATTTTATATATTATAATTAGAAAGATCATTGTTTAATTAATATAGATAAATGGATGGTTCTGGAATACAATAGAAATGCATTGCATATAAAAAGAATGTTCTGGAAACCTTTATTAAGACATGTAATTAGTGTTATTACACTCATAGAAAACATTTCTTATTTGATTTAATTATGTTTGTAAACAACACATTTAGCAACAAAAGTTTGGTCCAGGGACCCAGAGTTCAAAAGAAAGGTCACAGTTGTTTACCTTTTAATCTAGGGACACAGATTTACAAATTAAGGTCATGTGATTCAAAGTTGTTTACTTGAAAGTAATTAGGTCATGATGTCATAGTTTATAATGCCTGTTATTATCTCATTGTGTGTAATGGATAACATAGAACATTCCAGATTAGCAGTGAGTTGTTTACTATGAAAATGAAGAACTTTCTAGAATTAGAATATTCTAGTCTGCAATGAAACTCAGAACATGTGGGGAGAAATTGTGGACAGGTCAGAGCTTAATAAGATCGTGCTCCAGAGAGGGTGAACAAAATTGTGCTCCTGAGAATGATCAACTGTGTACGCCACACAGGGTGATCGAGATCGTACTCGAGATGGTTATCGAGATCGTGTTCCTGAGAAAGTTGATTGAACTGTGTACGCCGCACATGGTGATCGAGATCGTACTCGAGATGGTTATCGAGATCGTTGATCGTGATAGTTATTACTACCTGCGAATGAGTTATTAACTGACTTGCTTATCTACTTGTTGCCAGCATTAATGTCACATTGCTGGAAAAACCTGCTTGAAGAATTTAAAGAGTACTTCCATAATCCTTCACATTTTATTGCGGAAAACTACTTGGACATTTGGACAACATATTTTCAATAACTCTGTTGCTGATGAATGAGTTATTCACCAAGATATGTTCGCATCTTTGCTGATGATATTGTCGCTTCAACATCGTTGTTACTGTTGGACTTCGACGTGGGACATCTTTGTCGCCGGATGATCGCGCTGACGCCGTGGGACTTCGTCGCAGAATACTTCCGCCTTCTGGTGATCATGCCGACATCGTGGGACTTCGTCATTCGTCGCGGGATAGCCTACGCATCTACACCTTGGGTTTCATTAAGCTGAAAGACTTCTCCCCACTTATTTGGACTCGTTTGGACTTATATATACTGAGAGGACTTTCTTCATCCTTACACACTGCTAACTGGATTATTTGTAAGCTAATCGCCATATTTACTGTTAGTAGCTGGTTGTATGATGTTTTCATGAATATATTACATTGTGTATGAGATCTTGTCTGATCAAAAAGGAAGAAGACTTTAATAAAGTTGTTTTGTTTGAACTTTACAACTTCTTTTGTTTCGATAGCCTTTTTATTAAATCGTGTCGTAACAGAGGTTAAAGGTAATGAGTAACCTACGAGTATGACAACGAAGAGCTTAAAGGTAATGAATAACATACGAGTATGACAACGATGAGCTTAAAGGTAATGAGTAATTCCTACGAGTATGACAACGAAGAGGTTAAAGGTAATGAGTAACCTACGAGTATGACAACGAAGAGCTTAAAGGTCATGAGTAACATACGAGTATGACAACGATGAGCTTAAAGGTAATGAGTAATTCCTACGAGTATGACAACGAAGAGCTTAAAGGTTATGAGTAACCTACGAGTATGACAACGACGAGCTTAAAGGTAATGTCACGTCTTTGTATCATCACCAAGATCGTGACCGGACTAACCTACGAGTATGACAACGAAGAGCTTAAAGGTAATGTTACGTCTTTGTATCATTTGAATTGTCCCAGGGACCGAATGTCAATTGAAACACCGATAAAAAAAGAACACAACTCCCTGGTTGAAATATGCCGTATGAAATGACCTTCCCGCATACAAGGTTGGTGGTGGGGTATTATTCATTGAAAACAACATGCCCCATGATAAAGAAAAATGCTTTAAAATATCACTAACCAGCCACAAACGTACGCATGCATTTTCGATGTAATGGTATTTGATACGTTTTTGCTGATAAGAGTCTGATTTTGCCTGATACATAATGTATTTATCTGTTTCCTGTGACGTAGATTCCTACTCCTTCACATAATCACATGTATAACATGATCGTCTTTAAAGGTCTTGTCAACACCACGAGTCGCCTCTTTGATCTGATGGGCACAACTGATTCCTGTGACGTAGATTCCTATATTCTCCTCCACATACTCGCATGTATAACATTATCGTGTTTATAGGTCTTGTCAACACCACGAGTCGCCTCTTCGATCTGATGGGCACAACTGATTCCTGTGACGTAGATTCCTATATTCTCCTCCACATACTCGCATGTATAACATTATCGTGTTTATAGGTCTTGTCAACACCACGAGTCGCCTCTTTGATCTGATGGGCACAACTGATTCCTGTGACGTAGATTCCTACTCCTCCACATACTCGCATGTATAACATTATCGTGTTTATAGGTCTGGTCGACACCACGAGTCGCCTCTTCGATCTGATGGGCACAACTGATTCCTGTGACGTAGATTCCTACTCTTTCACGTAATCACATGTATAACATTATCGTGTGTATAGGTCTGGTCGACACCACGAGTCGCCTCTTCGATCTGATGGGCACAACTGATTCCTGTGACGTAGATTCCTACTCTTTCACGTAATCACATGTATAACATTCTCGTGTGTATAGGTCTGGTCGACACCACGAGTCGCCTCTTCGATCTGATGGGCACAGGAGGGCTGGTTCCCATGGTCCCGTTCCTGTCCAAGCTGCCATTGCCCACCGTCTACGAGCTGAAGGCGAAGTACAAACAGGTGCACGACTTCGTGACGAATGCCATCCGCCGCCGATCGGCAACCTTTAACCCCGATGACGATCTGCCGACGAACTTCGTCGAGTGCTTCCTGAAAGAGAAGGCCGCGAGAACTGCCACGGTAAGTAGTAAAGTCTTTAAGTACTGCACCGTCTCGTCATCATGGTCAGAGAAGCTTTTTAATTAGACCGACAAATTAGTCCTTCTCTACCGGTTGTTTCACTCACCACTTCAGAGAATGGGGTGGATAGTATGACGTCATAATATTAAAAGACATCCCATAACGAGGTAAATTTGTCTGACTACCATTTAATGTGGCGCCATGTTTCACGCCCGCCGTGTGTGTTGTAGCCTTCATTACGAAACGAAAGACAGTTCAATTGTTCCCGCAATTACGCATGAATCTGAAACTGAAGATATTGTGCTGACAAGTAATTTATCGCGCGTCTGCATAAAACATACATACAACTTATTTACCCTTTTTTTACATTTGTTACGGTCGCTAATATTACCAAAATATCAAAATACTACGATTGTTTAAGTCTATCATAATTAACTTAATTAAACGCTTTCACTTGATTGCTTCAACAAATCTTTTTCTAACAGGGATCTTGGACCGATCTGGATAATATCAACTTTGAGTTGACTCTCGTGGATGCGCTAATAGGCGGTTGGGAGACGTCCACCACCACACTGATGTGGATATTGCACAACATGGCCGTGCACACAACGGACCAAGAACGGGTCCGCGATGAGATACTTGCAGTGGTTGGTGACGGACGGCGCCCGCTGTATTCGGACCACCGTAATCTTCCCGTTGAAGTAAACTTCAACCTTGCAATGCCCTCTAATAAAGAGAAACTATTATGTTCTAAAGATGAAACTTTAAAAAAAAAAATAACAGAGAGAGAGAGTACTGATAACTCATGAACCGTTTCCCCTTATTTCTGTTAAATATAACAGTTTAAATAGTTATTTTATTCATTGAAAAGGGAAAATGAGTACAATGCTGTAATTTTATTTTCATTAGGTAAACTGTTCTGAGTATTTCTACACTTTCTATGAAAAAAATTTTGACTATTCATTGATTTGAGAGAATGTTAATGGCTTAAAAATGAAAAGTCAATATTTTATTGTAATTTTGTTTTTCTCTCAAACCAGAATGCTTTCAGAAATCTGGGTCAGGTCAAAGAGGTAACTCCAGAAATCTTCTTTTATTTTGCATTATTACCCTTTGTATTCTATTTTGTTGAGATGTTTCGTATACACTGTATATTGACTGGGATATCCCCCTGCAGTAAATTTGGGTAGTATACTGCTCTCATTTTTAATATGTGTGTTTTTCATGCATATTACAGAAGAACCGCTGCAGTAATTGTATACGCCAGGTTTCCCTATAAATGCAATCTTTGTGTTATTTTTTTGAAGTCTAGCGCCATAGATTCGGTGTCACTCATGCATGTATGCT
>JBAMJV010014673.1:0-15446 GCA_037951105.1 Echinarachnius parma
CCTGGATCATTGGCGTACGGGCGCACATTTGTATTTTTGTAATTTTATTTCTGCCAGGGTGCCGAGATCTTGTGACCGAATATCATTCGTCCGGTTTTCACCCAACAAGCAAAGGGGGGGGGGGGGGGGGGGGGTGCTCGCTACATAACTTTGCCGCCCGAAAATGAAATGATTTTTTATTTAAGTCCGAAAACTCCGAAAAGGATATAATTTCCCCCAAAAATCTTGACATGGTTTTACCTGAAGTTGACGTGCTCTTGCCCGAATTTTAGGTGCCTTTTGCTAGAATATTGCCGTTTTCTAAACTCCCGGGGGCTACAACCCCATAGCCCCTCCCCCACATCGCACGCCAATTGACACCTCCCCCCCCCCCCCCTCCAACCTCCCCTCACTCTATCCTCCACCGTCCTTCTGGGTTCAACATGGCGCCGTACGTCAATGTGATATTTGAGATACATTATAACCAGTGGTCCCCCCAATGATTTGATAATAACAATACAAAACACTGTTTATAGGGTAAATTATTTGAACAAATGTAATACATAGAGAGTGCTCCCCCCCCCCCCCCCCCCACCCCCACCACCTCTATATCCCCTCACATCCTCCGCCATCCCGTTCTGGGTTCAACGTGGCTAAACGGCTGCCGTATACGTCAATGTATTATTTTAGATACATTATTGTATTGGTCTCCCAAATAATTTAAGTGAAATAATACAAAGCATAAGTGTACAATTCTTTGAACAATGAAATACATTAATTGTGACCCGATAATTTGTGTGACCCCACCCCCAACTCAGACCGACGACGCTACACCACTGATCATATACAGACTGTCCCAGATAAAACGAAACCGGGTTCCATGGCAGAAATTTTCTGTCATAATGAATAATTTCCTTGATGATATATATATGTCTGGAAAGCTCTGTGTCTCTTCTTTCATTTGATGTACAACTTATGGCACATAATTCAAGCATGACTGAATTAGAACAATGGAAAGGGGTGTTACCAATATTCCATTTGCACGCATAAATTTTAAGTTTGGGTGAGTTTTAAGGGTTGTAAACGTACTTATTTTTAAAAAGGACAAACTCCACATAAAAGTTCATATTGTTATCTTTTATATGACACCTCATGCTAAACAAATAAATGATTTATGCCAGAGCCTAGTACAATGAAAACATGACTGATTTCTGCCCAAATGAGTGAAAGTTGAGTAAGAAGTCGCTCAGCTTTCCTGAATTAGCAGCTGACAATGGACTTTGATGCATGAGTGAATTTACACAAACATGGGGATCAGGGAAAATAGTCTATCAGGTTATGTAAAGCAGCATTTTTTTGGCTATAATCTTGGCAATGGTTTTTAATGTGTTCTAAATACATCAATGAAAAGGAAAAATTATGTTTCCATTTTTTTTTTTTTGGTCCCAGGGTGCATTTTGGCGATTTTAAAGATAATTAGCTAATTTGCATATTTCTGAAATAAGGTCAGGGGTCATTTTCCATCTAGGAATAGTACAGTAGTAATCAAAACAATCATGACAGGGTAATTTGGGGCAAGGAATCCATTTCCAGTGCTCATTTTCATGTGCCGTATGGGCAACGCCCTAAAATCCAAGATGGCTTCCCCTAATTTGCATATTTATGAATATTATTGATTTACAGTAGCTACATCCTCTAATAAGTATTAATTACAGGTCATATAGATTAAATCATGCTCTTAATGTATATTAAAGATACTTCAGCTTGGTTGCCACCTTGGCAACCTCTGACAATGCCTATAATTAGATTAATTTGATTATTCACCTAATTTGCATATTCCCAGAAATCATGTAAATTTGTGTGTTTTGTGAACCCAGAAAGTGAAATCAACGAGAAATACCACTTTTCCATGGTTTTAGGGGGCAACGAATCCATTTATGATACTTATTTCGACGTATCACCTCGGCAACCCACATAAATCCAAGATGGCCGCCTTTGTCATTTTAAAGTAAATAATGCTATTTGCTACTTTAATGGCATTTAATTTATAAAAGCATGATTTGTTTACTGTAAGCAAACAACTACATTGTGATTCAAGTATTCTAGTTGCTCATTCCAATAATTAAAAGTCAAAACATTATCATATCAATCTAATATAACCAAAATAATATAGTCGTGTATCATAACATGTGTGTAATTTGGGGAGCAGCCATCTTGGATTTGAGATGGTTGCCATGGTGATACAGGTAAATAAGTATCAAAAATGGATCTGCTGCCTCCCAAAACCTTGGAAAAGTGGTATTACTTGTCTTTTCTACTTGCCGGATTCCCAATATACTCGATTTGGGGGAATATGCAAATTAGGTAAAATACATAATTATGCAAATAATATGCATTGCTAGAGGTTGCCACGATGGCAACTCATCTTTGATATCTTAAATACATACTTAGAAAATAACTGACAAACAATAATCCAGAATTATTGCTTATTAGGGGCTGTATCCACTGAAAATAAATAATATTCATAAATATGCAAATTAGGGGGAGCCATCTTGGATTTCAGAGTGTTTCCCATACAGCACTTACAAACGAGCACCGGAAATGGAATCCTTGCCCCAAAATACCTTAGAATACTAGTTTTTATCAATATTGTACTATTCCTAGATAGAAAATGACCCCTGACCTTATTCACAAATATGCAAATTGGCTAATTATCTTTAAAATCGCCAAAATACACCCTGGGACCAAAAATACAAAAAAGGAAACATCACTTTTTCTCATCAGTAATGTATTTAGACCAAATTAAAAACTGTTTCCAAGATTATAGCCAAAAATTTCACAACATTTATTTTTACTACATTAGGGGATATACTAAAACATGGGAAACAGGCTAGATCAGGAAAGTTACTCATTGGGGCTGGAATCAAGCATGTTTTCATTGTACTCGTTCTCTGGCATAAATCATTTATTTTTTAATCATGAGGTGTCATATAAAAGATAAAATTATGAATTTGTATGCGGTATTTGTCCTTTTTCAAAATAAGTACGTTTACTACCCTTAAAACTCACCCCAAAACCTGACCCAAACTTGCAATTTCTGCGTGCAAATAGAATCTTGGTAACACCACTTTCCATCGTTCTAATTCAGTCATGCGTGAACTATGTGCCATAAGTTATATATCAAATGAAAGAAGAGACACAGAGCTTTTCAGACATATATATATCATCAAGGAAATTATTCATTATAACATAACATTTCTGCCATGAAACCCGGTTTCGTTTTTTCTGGGACAGTCTGTATAAGACAAAATAATGTAAGATGTGACGCATTCATATTTGTCTTTTATTTATCTACAATAATGTATCGCCTTGCTTTATAAAAAAAAATGACGATCGAGTAATGGATACTGTAAATCGACTAGAGGCTTTATCATGAAGTGAACTTATAATGACTTTCCACTATCGTTATTATATGGTTATACTAAGGTAATTATTGCATGAGCCGCCAGCAAAACGACGTCTACAATTCCATATTCGCAGCAATGAGTAATAGTATACGGGATGTCATGTGGTAAACTTGTATTAATTTGTTTTTTTTAATGTAATGTTCTTAATTTTTTTCTTCTACAGCGTTTACTGTCCGGTTTGTGACCAGGAGATTCATCTGGGAGTACGACCCGTCATTAGGTATGTATTCATTTGTTTGTTTGTTTGTTCGTTTGTTTGTGTGTTTGTTTGTCAGACTGTTTATTTGTTTTTCCGTTATTAAAGGGAAAAATAGATTTAAATCAAATATGACCAAACTGTGATCCAATATAAAATTTACAAAAAGTGAAAAATAGTATTTTTAATTACATTTTAAACGCAATATCGTTATCGTAGGTATAAAAGAGAAAGAAAGAGAAAAGTAATAAAGAGGAGAAACGAAAATAAAGAAAAGGACAGTGAATACAAAGAAAGGTCTG
The DNA here is from genome assembly GCA_037951105.1 of Echinarachnius parma. Taxonomy (NCBI): domain Eukaryota; kingdom Metazoa; phylum Echinodermata; class Echinoidea; order Clypeasteroida; family Echinarachniidae; genus Echinarachnius; species Echinarachnius parma. The sequence goes on from JBAMJV010014673.1 coordinate 3,945, forward strand.
TTAGAAATAAAGACCAACAATATCAAACTACGTTTGAAATCTGATAATGGGCCTTTCAATAAATATGTTTTGTCCTGATACATTTTTTGTATTATATTTCTAATCAATCTCCCTACTTATAGTAGTTTATATTCAATGTTCATATTCTGACATTGATATGCATGTTAATTATATAGCTTAAAGGCCTGAGAAAGGCCGCATGTGCGCTATATAACTATTCATTAATACGTTATTATTGTATTGTATTATGATGGATGATATTGCCATTAAATTTAAGAATTTGTACCAATAACTATGTTTGTATGCATCAATTTTCCCAATTCTATATAGGCCTACCGGGTATATATCGTATTAAATTGGGTTACAGTCCGTTATTCCGAAGGTTCGTTATTCCGAAGGTTCAGTTATTCCGAAGGTTCGTTGATCCGAAAATAAAATCGGGTTCGTTATTCCGAAGGTTCGTTATTCCGAAGGTTCGTTATTCCGAAGGTTCGTTATTCCGAAGGTTCGTTGATCCGAAAATAAAATCGGGTTCGTTATTCCGAAAATTAAATCGGGCTTGTTATATAATACTATAGTTTGTGTTTTGTTTATTTAATTTACAGCCTGCATTAAGCATACCCCTCCCCCTTTCCCTCCCTTGGCCAGACCAATCAAACATTTAAGTTTATTTTATCTCTTTATATGAAATTATAGCATTATAACAAACCCAAATACATTTTCGGATTAACGAACCCGATTTCATTTTAGGAATAGCGAACCTTCGGAATAACGAACCCTCGGAATAAAGGACCTTCGGAATAACGAACTTCGGAATAACGAACCTTCGGAATAACGAACCTTCGGAATAACGAACCTTCGGAATAACGAACCTTCGGAATAATGCAACAAATGTTCGGATTAACGAACCCTATTTCATTTTCGGATTAACGAACACTCAGGTATAGGAAATGTGCGTGTTCGGAATAACGAACCTTCGGAATAACGAACCTTCGGAATAACGAACCTTCGGAATAACGAACCGCACTCTTAAATTGTAATCTGTTAAAAACAATTCAATCATATTATAATGATTGCAGGGGCGAACGGACATTTTCGTATATTTCTATATATAAAGCGAAAAATGCAAAGTGATATTTGCAGACTAATTCCACTGACTTTGTACAAATTTATAACTTTCCAGTGGATGTTTAAAATTTGAACGCTTCAATCGTTAATATCTTTTTAACGAAAGGGAAATTCGAAAAACAAAAACCTGTTACATGCTTCTATTGGTAATACAATTAATACAACAATGTATGCGAGAACCATTTTGTTCTTAGAATAAGATTTGTGGATTTTGACGATGTTACTATAGATCCCTTTAAATTTCTTGCAAGACAATGTTGAACAAGAGTGGTACAACATTCGACAGCACATTATTATATTCATCACGAACAGATGGTTAGGGGCATGTTTACTCGATCGGCGATTAATTGGGGTCAAAAGGTGAACGAAAACATGAAACATGGTCCGCTCACTAAATCCAGAATTTCCATAACATTCGAACATTTCTTTTAGAACAACGGTTTTCGTCTACCCGTTGTGGGTGGGAAGTAAACCCGTTGTGGGGTGAAAGTAAATAACATTCGAACATTTCTTTTAGAACAACGGTTTTCGTCTACCCGTTGTGGGTGGGACTAATTTTCTCGCCACATACAGGCAAACACTTCATTGTATTTTAGTTGTCAAACTATGATTTGGATAATATGAAAGTAAATAAATTAATTGAAATGAAAGAACGTTGAACATGATTTCGACCAAAATTGTACTACGTCCAACATCTGGTGATTAACTGGATCAATAGAAGAATAACAAAAAATCGAACATTCTTTTAGAACAAGCTTAGTTTTTCATGTTATCGTGCACTCGATCGTTTTGTGACCTTTCTCGCCACATAATATGCAGGCAAAAACAAATGTTGAACATGATTACGACGAACTCTGACTACGTTCATCATTCGCAGATGTTTGTTTATTCAAATTTGGCGATTAATTGGGGTCATAAGATAGAATGAACAATGAAAATTGATCTGTTCGCTAAATCCATATTTATTGAAGTCTTAAAGAGATATTAAATAATCTTAAAGGGATTGTTGGGAATTTGCAAGCACTGTCAATAGTTAGATTAGGGTACATCATTATTCGTAATAAAATTCATATCGTATCATTGGGTCAGATACATTTTATTTTAGCGAAACTAAAATTCGCTGCATTTTCCCCTAAAATAATTGAACAGAGACTTGATACCGAGTTGATGGACAGGAAATTTTTTACATGGCTGTTCACGAATATCGATTCTATAATGACTTCCTGAAACAGTAGGAAATTAATTTTTTAATCGATTATTGAACTGTTTTTATTTTTCACGTTCAAATCCCGTACAAGACCTTTAAATTCAACGTAATATAACGCACTATTAACTTTGGAATTCCTGAGCGTGCGCCGTATTGAATGGCACAAAGTATGTAAAGTGGTGGTCATGATAAATCATTGAATTTCAATAAACAACATTGACAAAATGGTGTGGATTTCACTTGACGATTTACAAACAAAACATGGCGCGGAAAGCGGGCGACCTTGCAAAGTGATGGAAAGTCGTATCGCATTCGCATTATCAAGTTTAATAAAAGAAAATAACCACGAATTACTTTATTAAACAAACATTTGACAAACGCGCGAGTAAATCGTCAAATACAAACATGAAAAACATGAGTTTTATTTGCCAAGTTGAAAACAAACTTTGAGAAACGCGCGAACTTTTATAAATCGAAAAATTAAAACTGGAAAACGTGTTTTGTCAATAACTTGACGAGTTAAAAAGCAAACATTAATACGATTAATATTGAACATTGCGCAAAATTATTTGCAGAATCCTTTGAATTATGTAAAATCATCAACAGAATAAGAAAACATAACAACTTATAGTGGGGGCTTCGCTACAGATGGAGTTATACAATAAACATCTACCGAATAAAACACTTCAACTTGCAATTATTGTGAAATCCAATAGTTTAAGTGGTTTCAATGTTGATTTATTGCCAATTGAGAAATTTGTAATCTATGATTATTTGTCAGTTGGAGGTCTCAACTAACTCGTGCATCCTATCATCATTTTTGTTTGTTTTTTATTTTATTTATTTATTGTCCACATTTACAACAAAGTATAACACATACAGTAAAACAGAGTTCGTTCGTATAGTATTTTGTTGTTCGTGGTATCTTGTTCATTAACATAGAAGAGAAAAGCTACTTGAAATATAATTGAATACATTAATTCATAAAACATCATTTGAAGAACATGAATACCCAATAATTGTATAATTCATAATTCAGTTTCGACGAAAATTCGACGAGATTGTTGTGTGAAAGGCCCCTTATAATGGTTAAATAGATTAACATAATAACAAACTTACACATTATATAATTGAAGGATTAATAATATACATAATGATTATGACAAAGACTCGACAAATACAAATGGAGTATTGTCAATACTCGTGCCACCCCCTACCCCCCAAACCTCATCTTTCAGCCATTATGGAATAGTAAATTTCAAAATGGCGATCCACGGTGTAGCATCTGAGTCCCGCCGCTTGGCAGTCTTTAAGGCTAAGCACAAACACAAATAATAGGGGAGAATGTTTGTGTGATTGATTCAATTCATACTTTTCTAATATATCGCGAGGCTCCATAATGGTTTATTCCCGAGTTTGTTTCGCGTCACTAACATTTAGTTGCTGAGATCTACAAGGGCCTCAATTAAATGTCTAGATCATAAAGTAGTGACTACTAGTCTTCATATTGTTGTCCATGAAACATTAATGAATTCAGAGTCTAGGAGGAGGAGGAAGAATAATTTAGATGGATGACTATTAGGGGACCATTATTTTATTTCGATCATTTTTCTTTTTTTCGCAGAAGTGGTTTCCCTTTATTATTCATCTTTCTTATTGTTTAGAAATTGGTACAATTATGTTGAAGCTTGGTGATTTTGAGATTAAACAAAAATCTCACTCCGTTATTCAACAATCTTGACAACACAGCCCCTTTGTATTCATAGCCATTAATAGTTGTTTTATCATGTTATTGAATGATCGTGAACATACTTGATGACATCGACTTGTTTATTTGTACTCGAGAAATCACAATAAATAATGATAATGTATTGTATCTATATATGATGACAGTTTTATTGGTGTTTTCCAACGAGGGCCCCCGTTCCGATAACATGATAGGTCAGTAAACCTAGACCCCCGTGTGCTAATGATTATCATATTATATTTCCCCGTTCATATATAATATTTGTTTTGAATATGCCCCTCTTCATTTTTGATCAAATGAATGAAGCATTCGTTTCGAAGGATATGAATTATGTAAACATTATTCACAGGGGCCGCGGAAAGGTTTTGAAAGTGGGGGGCTGACCTCATTTGGGCTGTTATTATAAGTATTATTTTGTCCTTCTGTATTTCTTTGTTTTAAGCCAAAAAAAGTGGGGGGCTGCAGCCCCCGCAGCCCCCCCCCCCCCCCCCCCCCGGTTCCGCGGCCCCTGATTCAATAATACGTGAACATCATCCGATAATATATCCATACAAAATTAATCATTCCTCCCCGTAAGGAATGTTGCGTTACTTCATCATGATCATAATCTTTGTTTTGAATATGCCTCTTCATTTAAATTAATGAGCATTTTGTTTCAAGGCATTTGAATGACAATTATGTGAATATTATATTATTTTATTCGATTGAAAATGTTTGCCAACATTTGTGATACCATATACATTGTCAAAGACAGTAGATTTCCTTATCGCTTTAATTAACTTATGCGTTTCATTGTTTTTCTTCTTTGCCGACAGAAATTATCTACCGACATCGTAGCTTCTTTCCTGACCAGATCACGCTGGTCGACATCAATATCATAGATGCTTTTTTATAATTTATTCGATTGCCAATGTGTGATACAATCATGTCAAGGACAGTATATTTCCTCGCCAATGTATTAAATTATGCTATCCACTATTTGTTCTTCTTTGCCGACAGAAATGATCTACCGACATCGTAGCTTCTTCCCCGACGAGATCGCCCCGGTCGACATCGAGATCCTAGACACGGCGGGGCAGGAAGACAAGACCGAGGAGAAGATGCGGTGGGCCGACGCCTTCATCATCATCTACTCCATCGCCGACCGCTGCAGCTTCGACGAGGTCATGCGACTCAAGTTCCTGTGTTCGCATGCGACGTCGAAGCGATCGCACGACCCCACCGTTCTCATAGTCGGCAACAAGCGCGACCTCGAGTACGACCGCATCGTCGAGCGGGAGGAGGGCGAGGAGCTGGCCCGGAGCCTCGGGTGCGCGTTCCTCGAGGTCTCGGTCAGGGAATCGTACGAGGAGGTGTACGGCGCCTTCGAGAAGGTGATCGGCGAGTACCGGATGCAGCTGCGCAAGAGATCGAACTCCGTGACGCACGCGATGACGAAGTTCCAGTCGCTGCGGAAGAAGAACAGCGTGTCGAAGTTGGACCTGGACAGCTGCCCGCCGAGGCCGCGCGAACGATCGACCAGCTTCGTCACGCCCATGGGACTCATGAACAGAAAGTTTGACCGGCAAAATGTTATGGGCGACATCTCGGACAATGAAATCGTTGAATGACGTCGATTCGACGCGGCTCGACTGCGTTCAATGACGGAGATGCCACGCGGCTAAACCGCGGTAAAAACTTAAGACGCAGCTCAAACTCCAAGAACTTCATTATGAATCGAACATTTGAGTTCGATCAAGGAGCAGATATTGAAAGACATCTTTTACCGTTACGGCGTCATTAAATGACGCTAATATGACGCGTTTATGACGTAGCTGTATGCCATGTGTTTTTGAACCGCTTTAAAACCTCAGCGTCTCACAAGTATAAGGATGTTGTTGAATGACGCCTAAGTGACGCGCTCATGACGTCGCTAAGCCGCTTTAAAACTGCACGACGGCTCAGCTTATGGAATCATTGAATGGCGAGATAAAAAAAACTGGATGTGACGCGATTACAAACCTAACTCTATAAGTATTGAAATGAAGCCACTGATCGAGTGGCGGCTTTGTAACGCGGCAGAACCGCAGTGGAAAAAAAAGTTGTGACTTCATTCGTGGTCGATGTGCATCTGACTATTGTTGTGCTTATAAGTGACCTTCGATTTTTGTGACGAGTGTAAACTGCGGAAGTGAATGTTTTACACAGTGCGCATATCATTATTTAACCAGGGTAGCCACTTCGGTATAAGTATAACGATATTGCTTGTCCACGACTGCATAATTACTCTACCTAGATGATGCCTAGTGCAGCTAGTGGCTATAGAGTGGTGAAGTGTGATGTCATAAATGATGTCATAAATATTCCTTTAAGAATTTTCAAATTTGGACTTCATTTTCAAAAAGAACATAACAAATAATGTCCAAATACCAAAAATCAAAGGAATATTGGCTGAGATATGCCCATCCGAATGATTGTTTTTGTCAATGGGCAATCAGTGTTATAGCGCACTGGTTCCTAAATTTAGGAACCAGTGCACTACCGTAGAACACCATCGTCAAGCACCCCCAAGCACCTATACGCATCTTGCTTTAAAGACGTTTCCATGAGATTCACCTCCATTATTATCCTCATGAATATTCCTCACCATTATTTGCATTCTTGATTAAAGTTTCCCGTTTGGACAGAGAGCGGGCGCTCTTTAAAAGCAAGATGCATATTGGTGCTTGGGGGTGCTTGACGATGGTGTTCTACGGTATAACACTGATTGCTCATTGAAGTAAAATTCATTCGGATGGGCATATCTCAGCCAATACGTAACCTATTCCTTTGATTTTCGGTAATTGGACATTATTTGTTATGCTCTTTCTGAAAATGAAGTCCAAATTTGAAAATTCTAAAAAAAAGTGTTTGTATGACGTCATGGCTTCTGTACTCTCGACGGTCTGTAAAAAAAGCAATAACCTAATAATCAAATATTGTGCGCGCGCCCCCAATAAGTTTACTGCATCCCAACACTTAGCCCACGCGAATATCTATGAACAGAACTACACCATTGGCGTAGCTACGGGGGAAAGGGGGGCACGTGACCCGAATGACAAAAAACAATACAACAACATAAGTGTTAACTTCATTATACAAATGAAGATAAATTTCGTAGAGTGTGCCCCCTCCCCAATAATTTGAGAAAACAATAACACGAGCATAAACGTAACATTTATATTCAAATTTTAGATATATATACTGTATACATGTTATAGTGTGACCCCCCCCCCCCTCCCTCCCCCTCTGTCTCTCCCCCTCTCTCTCTCTGTCTCTCTCCTCCAATCATCACGCCCCGCCCCCCCCCCCCCCCCGTTAATCAGTTCGACCACGCTAAGCCACTGCAGTTCTGAAGTGCACGTCTGTATCCTGATAATCTGCCACACCCCCCAAAAAACATGATTGCTTTTGAGTTTAATGTAGACGCAAAAATACATAATCAAGTTTATTGGGAAGTACACACTAAGAAATATAGAAACAATTAGGGTGCAAAACGCTGCTACAATAGCAATTTTGCATCCCTTAGGGTGCAGATCCAACTTTGGGGTGCAAAATTGCACCCTTAAAGGGGCTGCTATTGAAGCGGCGTTTTGCAACCTAAAGGGTGCAAATTTGAACGTTTATTTCTTAGTGTGTACCATCGATATAAAATACCCTATATTCATGTACGAGTATGAATGCATCTTTTTGTACGCTGTAACCATGGTAACGTTATCCAAACACTTTCACATTCCATCGTGACCTTGCACCGTGCCTTCGTCTGTGATTTTTTGAAGAAAAAAAAACCAACAAAATATTATTGTCAATTATTCTTATACTTGTGTTGTATATCAACCCACCTACAAACCACAGGTATTTGGCAGTATTTATGCATAAAATACGTAGGCTGAGTTAAAGAAGGGCGCTAAGACACTTTTTAGATAATCATGACTGTTTAACCCGTTCAGGGGGTGTTTCACAAAGATCCTAAGTTGATCTTAGCGCTAAGATGGTCTTAAATATTATGGAAAGCCATTAGTGTCTTGAAACAGTTTTATAAAAGTTATGTTGAAATGCATAAAATGTTGATTCAAATCATATATATCTTCTAATTATCAAAGAGATTCATCATCTTCACATAAAATTCATGAAATCTCTTTGATAATTAGAAAATATATATGATTTGAATCAACATTTTATGCATTTCAACATAACTTTTACAAAAATGTTTCAAGACACTAATGGCTTTCCATAATATTTAAGACCATCTTAGCGCTAAGATCAACTTAGGATCTCTGTGAAACACCCCCCAGGACTGATTGATTTTGCTATACCGTGCATTCTCCATATTATAGGCTAGACCTGTGCCCGAGTATTTTCTATAGACCAGTCCTGAAGGGGATTGTTTGAGTCAAGTCAATTCATTATAGTTTTTATTGTTTTTGTTCATGAATTAAATTTCCAAAATGAGATATAATTATTAACCGACAATTTAGCATTGGCATCACACATAGAAGCCTCTGACGTATATTTTACATACTGTAGAACTTAACGTACTTAATGACCTTCTCGCTCTAATTGCTTAGAGAATGATGAACTGAAACTCAGCAACACGTTTATATCGTGATATAGAACATAAGGATACTACTTTGAAGGAGCGGCGTTCCTGAAACGCTTTTCAATCAATCACAAATATCTCCTTTAATTATGGACCAATCAAAACTCCTTTTTAAGTCTTGTTAGTATACCATAAGCCAAATAACAAGGTATATACAAGATAAATGTGAAAGATCCAAGCGATTTTGTTTTAATTGTCCACAGAAAAGGCAGAAAACCCTACTAAAAACGATAATTTATTGTATGCATACAAACCGCAGTTGTGTTTGTCGTGGTGTTCCTTCATACGATTACAAGTTTGTATATACTATTATAGCGTTGAATGTTTGCAAACCATGAAGTTGCGTGTCGATATTTTTAATTTTGTTTTGTATTTACCAAAAATATGATGTTATTCCTCTTGCCGTCGATGTGTTTACATGTCGAGTAGTTTCTATGATAAATTGTTTTTCTTGAAAATAGTATTGTTTTACCAAATAATGTGTTCCTTATCCATCACGCAGTCCACTTAAATGTGCAAGTTTAGAAATCAAGCAAATATTTGCCTCAGTAAATGTAATTTGGATACGATTTGAATTTCATAATGTTCTGGCACTACTAATTAAGGAGTATAATAATGAAGGGCACCAAATGTTTGAATAAATTTAAGAAATACTCCAGAGATTAAAAGTTAATGCTCAGTCGTATGCACATTCTATAACATTTATCTAACGTTTGTATGGACTATTAGGACGATACCTAATGTAAATCCATGTAAAGTATCAACATTAATTTTGTGCTACATACAATGACAAGATATATGTTTGTACAAGTTGTTTGTAACTTGTTTGTCTTCGTGTGTGTTATCTTTGTATGCACATGCGACACTTTACATGTTTTAACTATACATGACATACGTATTAAAGGCATATAATTTGCTGGTTTTATACACAGGATATATAAATCGTTTATTCTTGTCATCATTTCTTTAGTATACGACAAATAATAATATCGAAGCTGCCTCGTGCTTTTGAAATACAGATGGATGTTAGCACAAAAAAACTCGTATTATGATGAAGGGGAAGAAGAGTAAAATTTGGTCTTTTCATATTATATGGGGGATACATGACGTGATTGTGTCGTTAGTTTGTTTTCCACCATCGTGGTAATCAACTCGGTCACATTCTTATCAGTTTCTGACAGTTGTATCACTACTGTCAACAATCTCACGCTGTGTTAACTGCCCTCCGAGGCCCAGTGCTATCACAGAGATCTGCCCTGGTTCTAAGAAAGTGCCAACCCTGATACAAATCTGCTGGATGCAGGCTTGAGTGCTAAAAAATCATGATAATCACGACCACAGTCACAGTTTAGGCCCTCAAAGTGAGGTTTTCATCTAACAGGAGAATCACGTAATGACAAATTGGCAACGCACTCATCACCATTAATGTGAACTCCCCATAATGTCTTGCACACAACATTTTCCATTTGTGTATGTTTTTTTGTTTTTTTTACAATCACAGTAACATTTTCCATTCCCCGAACGCACAATTTGTTAAGTTATAGAAAATATATTTTGACTTGGACCAACAAACGGTTTGAGGAAAGAGAAAAATAACTGAAAACTGCATGATGAGCCTGTGCGGGGCGTGTGCACAACTTGAGTTGTCCAAATTTGTCATATTATTTTGCCAATTTGAATCATGGAATCCCCATATAAATAAATGGTTTTATTTCCGAAGAAGAGTGAAACAGTGAAACAAAATTATGTTGCATACGGACCCAACAAAAGTCGGTTCAATAACCACTGACATAGCATCGGAGGCAACAGCAACAAATTATGCCATGTTTTTATATTACTTTCATCATTATTTTTAAAAAAAGGACAAAAAGAAACCATTAAAAAAAATGTATGTGTAAGTGCATGTGTGTGAATGTGTGTGCGTGTGTGTGTGTGTGTGTGTGTGTGTGTGTGTGTGTGTGTGCGCGTGCGTATGTGTGTGTGCATGCATATGTTTGAGTGTGTCTGTATATGTGTGTGTGCAAGTGTACAACGGTTAACTGCTATCACTGTAGAAAAAAAACACGCATTTTCTGTATAAATTGTTAGATCATTCTTTCATTTGATCAATTAACCATTATAATACTACTACTACTCAGCAGACTCATCCGAGATTTAGTTAACAATACAATGCCATGAATCTTTATCCATCATTAAAGGGATCTAGTAACATTGTCAAAATCCTCAAAATCCAGTTGGAATTCTAGTGGTTCCCTCACACCTTGTTGTATTCTACTATACTAAAGTAGCCAATTACGTCTGTCTGTCTGTCTGTCTGTCTGTCCATCTATGCATTTCGTAGTGCATTGAGGCACCAACATCAAACTTTGGGTAGTGATTGGTGATGACCCATAGAGGTTTGTGGTCTGGGTCAGGTCGGGGTCAGTTTGACCAGTGGTCAGTTATGAATCGGCCAATATTCCACGTTCATTTGCCATGCAGTCGCGTCGAGCGCTGATCATCGCACATGCTTGCGACGGAAGTACCGTGAAAAGTGTGTTGCTGAAATGACCTTTCATTATGTAGTCTTTGTTCAGCCTGGAATCGATACGTTGTAAATTACTTACGCACATTATCGTATGCCTGTCAAATCGGAAATAACACGTGTGCCGCTGTGTGCGCCTGAATTAAGACTATCGTAATTTGCTTGCGAATTGTTGTTTTTCAAACTTTTAAATAATATGGATTTAAAAATTGTAATGACTGATTTTCGAATAGAATTAAAACAAATCTGATGAAATATATGTATTTCTATCAAGAAAC